>CABFPE010000634.1:184925-203256 GCA_900660155.1 Hofstenia miamia | reverse complement strand
ATATATATATATATAGTAAGAAATAATAGAAATAAAAAATATACTAACATCGTGTGATTTAAGCTTTTTCGAACTTTGATGGCGACAGGGAACGAATTTATGAACAAACTCCACAAATTTTCTTGCGTCTTGTTCTCTTGCGAAGAAAAAATCAATTCCCCCACTCTCAGGCTTCACTGATGTGCAAGCAGCGTGGGCATTGTGCTTCAGGATAATTTGTTCCAAATAGTAAAATGTTTTTCTATGGGTGGTCTTTTGTCGAACCTAAGTACATCATATTCTTTGTGCATTGCAGAAACATTGAAAATCAAGAAACCGTATTTGTTGATATAAAACACTTCAATAAAAATTTGTTCAACGATTTTTTCGAAAATATAAAAACCCAT
This sequence comes from Hofstenia miamia, assembly GCA_900660155.1. Lineage (NCBI taxonomy): Eukaryota > Metazoa > Xenacoelomorpha > Acoela > Hofsteniidae > Hofstenia > Hofstenia miamia. Next base: position 202,870 of record CABFPE010000634.1, on the reverse strand, counting down.
TCTCAACTTTGCAAAAATATACAATTAGAAGGTATTCGGAAAAATCACAATATTCTTTAGACTGTATTGCTTTGTTCAAAATCAATTAAATTCCGATGTGTTCACATTTAAGCTAATAAAACGTAAATAAATATTCTCTTGACCAGTATAATTTTAAATAAAAATGAAAAATCGCTAAACTATTGTAAGTAAATACATCTATTCAAATGATGGACTTGCGAATAATAATAATAATAACCATAATTTCATCATAGAAATATTTTAATGAACATAAGAAGTGTAAATTCGAAAGTATGAAAAATATTTCTAAAAAAAAGCTTGCAATTTTCAAATCATTGAACGTATCCAAAATAAACTTTTTAAATATCGCAGTTGAATATAACTAAGGTATTTTGTAACTATTATTCTCTAGAGAAACTAATATTTGAATATATCAAGTGATGCAAAATTACTATGGATGATGTACAAACTCGACTAATTAACAGTATATAATACGAATAATTTACACACTCGACATGCATAAATATATTTACTACCTGTACAACAGATTTCCAAAAATCTTTGGCTTCCATTCTTTGACAATCAGAACATATCTGAGATAAGATTGAATAGGAAACTACAAATGACTGTTGTACTATTACGCCAGAAACATCTCCCTGGACAACGAGTTTTACTTTTAGTTGCTTAGAATGAGGCTCAGTCCACAAGAAACTTGCATCAATTAAATGTAGATTAGATAAGCCCTAAATTACAAACCAAAAATAAATCAAATAATATGTTACAAAACCTACTTTTAATCGTTTGAGACAAAGACTTAACAGTTCCCTAGATTCTAAAGCACATTGTATCCAGGTTGAAGGAGGTTGAAGATACCTATCGCATTTTCTACAGAATTGAATTGAATTATTTTCTGAAATATTATTTGAGAAGTCAACGCGTGTTTTGAGACAACCATCACACATTCCCAGTGCATTAGCTTGCATAGGGACTCCACATTGACAGCAGGGTACAGTTGGCATCAAGCCCAGACTATCGCTGTCAATCACTAAAGTCTCCATACCTAAAACAAAAATTGGTGTACTTGCAAAATTTAAATAAGACTACACGCTAAATAAGAAGATAAAATGATACACTATAAATCGATGAATACTTTATATGAAAATTAAATTCTTCTGTGATTTGTGAAGGATTGTTACTCCCTCAATTTACATTATTCTATAATGTGTTATTTATATATTATTTAGAAGTTTGATGATATAAATTATTTCATGTAATTGTTGCAAAGTGGGCTTAAATAGGGGCGGGGGTCAAACTGGCACATGACTATAACATACGGTAAGCATCAGTTTCAGGTGCTTAAGTAGATTTTAGACACTTTCTAGGGAGTTGTATGCAAAAAAATTGATTTTCAAAAACTGGGATATGATTTTTATGAGGTTTGGCTCAAAAATCCAATTTGGCGACAAAAGAGTGAAGGGTAGAAATTTTGTGGAAATTCGACACTTACGACCGAACTTCAAACAGGCATAACTTGAGAAATACTTGGAGTTAGAAAACAAATTAGAAAATTTTTCGACGCTACAAGACAAAGTTTAAAAATGAACAATAAATCATATACAGGCACAAATTAGTGCAAAGATTACTAAAAAAGTTAATAGTTATTTATCTGTGAGGAAACACAACAAAGATTCATAATCGCTGCTACAACCATACATTGCAGCCTTCAACTACTTACAGCTGCGAATGGTGTGTCCAGTCCTTTTGATTTGCTTGCATGACAAATGCTCCATAGCCTTCATGACAATGTGATCACTTTTATCCCAGTTTGTTGATTCAGTCAGAGCGATTGTCAAATTGATTGGTTTTCCTGGCTTTGTTTATTCTGTGCTGTCCAATAAACTTGTTGTTGGCTTCAAGACCTGTCTCGGTGAAGTTGCACATACCTCATTTCATTTATTATGAGTCTATTTATCTGATGCAATATAAATGGCTAATCCGCGATGATGCAATATAATTGGATGGTGCAATATCATGGACTTAATCATCAAATCTTAGTGAGAATTACATGAATTATTCGGATTTTGGATTCAAAGGGAATTGAAGGTTGTCCCAAATTACAAAAAAATTACGCTAGCCCAAAATTTTTCAATATAAAGGAATTAAAATGGTTTCCCAGAGTGAATTTTTTCACCCAAATGGATTATAATAGCCCCACAAGTCTAGATTCTTATACATGAAGCATGAAAAATTTCATTTCGGGGCTTTTCTGTAATTTTTCATCACAATTGATCAGGGGGAGGGCAATTTTGGTGCATTTTTGATGGAAATTTTACAGTAAATTTTGTGAAAAACTCATTAAAAAATCTTTCATAACCTGTCCATATAACCATTTTTTGTATATTGAATCAAATTTTGGGCATTGGACTATCTTAAGCCCATGCTACACGAACAACTTTTGTCGCAGAATTTTGTCGTCCGAACGAAAAACTTTTTTCGCCACCTTTTGTTGTTGATTTGGTATGCTACACGAACGATTTTAGTAGGTGACAAAAATTGGTGATAAAAGTTGTTCGTGTATCATAGAGTTAAAAAAAGTTTTGAAATTTCAGTTAATTCTTTAAAAAATATTTAAGAAAGAATTACAAGAATATCCGAATATGCAGAAATATTTAAAATAAGAAATATTAATTAATATTGCTCATTTAACATAACAGTTGAACTAAAATATTAAAAGCTGCATCAGATTTCTTTATGGCTCATATCATAATTACAAGAGTAAACTATTGCTCAATTTTGCTTAGAAGCGCCAAGAACAATGCAACTTTTGTGGCAAAAAAATATAGAAGGAATTAAAATTATTTGAAAAATATCCTATCACATTGCCCCACTATAGTTGGACTAGCGACAAAAGTGAGTGTTCACATCAGCACAGTGAGTTTTAAATGGTGCATAATTATAATTATGCTTAATGACAATGTGAATAACGCTTAGTATGGGGAATCAAAATATATAAAAATCTTAATCCGTTTGGATTTCATCCCATCACCATGTTTTTCACACATCACGCCTAAGACTGTCCTTATTCCCTGAGCAGAACTGTGCGGCTGAACTATCTTACAGGAGAAAACTTAGCAAAGTTGGTGTATTGTGTTTGTAATTATGACTTATTTATACCATATAAATTTTACAAAGTGTAAATAGCGACATATATAATTTGTTAAACGTAAATAGTGACATAGAATAATTATTCGAATGAATACTGCGGGAGCAATGGCCAAAAATGGTCATTTTTTGGAAAAATGTGCGATTCCCGCTAAATGCCTTAGGAATTTCGGACAGTTCGCGTCAAATGTAAGGATTTTTGCATTTCTATAGCAAAAAAACGAGTATATATATATATATATATATATATATATAGCGTTTTGTCCATAAAAATCTTATTCATGACGTCTTGTACATATGTGGATTGTCCACATTATTTTAGGCAATGGCTAACTGTTAAAAATATCTAAATTGAATGAACAATATAGCAACCAACAGATATAAGTGTCAAAACGAGACATTTCATTAAATCTACTAAGCAATGAAGATTTGTTGAGTAAAACATAATGGAAGAAGCCGTTAATTGCCAAATCGATTGCTTTAGATGTGTGAAGATTAACTACATGCCGTTAGCTGCAAAACAAGTGATAGGACCCGGCTTTTGATTATATCTTCATGAATAACACTAAAGAAGCAAATATACAAGCGTAAATTAAAGAAAGACGATTTCTCGTTTGAAATCTATTTGCAGATAATGGGTTCTTGCACTACATGCTTCAATTATAAAAGGCCCAATGTTAAGTCCCATACACATGTTNATGCTTGAACTGTTTAGCAATGTAAAATGTTATTTTGCATAAAAAAGTAATGCTAAAACAATCATGTGACAACATAAAACAACATTGTTACAACCTTAAAATATTGCTTTGTTATTCATAAAAAACAACTAAATAGCAACCTAATGTNAAAGAAGCAAATATACAAGCGTAAATTAAAGAAAGACGATTTCTCGTTTGAAATCTATTTGCAGATAATGGGTTCTTGCACTACATGCTTCAATTATAAAAGGCCCAATGTTAAGTCCCATACACATGTTCAACATACATATAAAAATATATAATTCTATACATTATACTTAACGCATATAACACTTTAAGTGCATTTAATTGGATTTTCAGTAATAATTGCATTAAGACAGACCCAAGGTATTTGCAGCCAGGCGATAGTGTATATCCCCACTATACAAAATATATTTATAACAATATATTTATGCATCAAAATTTATGCAACGCGGTTAGCTATAAACATTAGCTATAAAATGTAGAAATAATTCAAATCTGGAAAACAAAATCTCTGCAAATGCAAAGCGGTTACAAGTATAAAATCTCACTAAAAAATTTCACCTCAGTAAAGACTTCATTTGAACTAAAAATGCATAAACATACTTTTATATCTTGCAATTTGTTTAATGAGAGAATAATTTTTTAGGAATTCCAAGTTTTTTATTCTATTGCTCCAAATATAACTGCAAAGGTATCGGTGTATATCTATTTTTTAACACTTCTTACGTATTTTATCGCATTTGTAGCTTTATACCCTGTATTAATTTTATTTTGTCGTTGTGCACCCTAATCTATACCCTCGTCTATATTATCTATATTATTAACTAGCACATTTCACATTTTAGGTTTCAAGCAGGTATACTAAGATTCGCTGCTAATTCATGTAAATTATATTCGATTAATTGAATACTAGCTTGTTCGATTTAATTGTGTCCGAGTTCAATCCTAAAACGGTTTGGTAGTTTTTTCATTCTATAAAATCTCAAATCTTTCAAATTTCTCTCAAAATGGAAACTTGCAGTAAATTTCTAAGAGAGAAGTGTCAATAAAATAATAACTTTGAAATAATTGAGACAAATTTGAAAAATTTGAGATTTGAAAGAATGAAAAAAACTACCAACCCGGTTTACGAATAATGTATGTCGAAACAAATATACAGTCTATTTGCAATATTGTATTGTTCGTCCAAAGTTTTTGCCAAAGCTGTTTTGTTTGTATTGAATATGTTTGACAGTATCTGACAAATAATTGTTTGCCATTTATTGGGCTTGTTTGTTTAAGCAGAAATGCTTGAACTGTTTAGCAATGTCAAATGTTATTTTGCATAAAAAAGTAATGCTAAAACAATCATGTGACAACATAAAACAACGTTGTTACAACCTTAAAATATTGCTTTGTTATTCATAAAAAACAACTAAATAGCAACCTAATGTGACATTGTTGAACAAACAATGTTTCAACCAATGAAATTGTACCATTTCAATGTTAAAACAATGTTGTGTTTGATACATAAAACAACCACATAACAACACAAAACAACATTGTTTAGCCCTTAAATTGTTATCTGGGGATGTGGTACAACTTGGCTAGCTTGTTTTCAGTTAACTTAGGTTAGGTGCACACCTAGGGCTGGTGTACTGTGTGCCATTTGTTATTAAAATTGTTATTAATGCTTTCACCTAAATTGCATGAGATGAGAAATGAACTGAGCTTAGGTTATTTTACTTAGCAGTTAGGTTCACTACTAGCAACTGAAGAATTAGGGCTTCTTTATTCTTAATCAATTAGGGCTCTAGTCTACAGTGACTCTTCTTAAAGGTTTTGGTAATGGTAGAATTGTTAAGTAACTATTAACAGAGCAGCTAGTGCCAATTCAGGTTGCAAAGACTCATAATAGTCTATGAGTTAGTTAACTGAAAACACAACAAACCCTCTATGAAAGAGCATAATTCAAATTGTGTCTATTCATTAGTAAGCTACATTATAGGTTAAGGTACACATAATTAACTTCATTGAACTGAGTGCTGGAGACACCACTGAAAATTTGGATTGCTGAATCTGTTGCTGATAAGAGAGCAGCATTGGGCAAATGGCCAACAATGTGGAGTACTGGGGTGCTACCTCTCCTAAATAGTGATTATTGATGTATTGATAAATTACAATTATTGGAAACAGTTTAATAGAGAGCTAAGCAGACAAAGACCATTAGATCCCTGCCCACCAAATTACCATACAATTGAAGAATTAGATTTAAAAAAATGGACAGTGAGCCTGGTAGGAGATGCTACAATAGGGTATAAGAGTAGGAGGAGTTCAATTATTTTGTAGCATCAGTAAATCCATGCATTCACTCAAAACCCTCAATAAGCTAATATAATAGAATAGTTAGTTGATTTTGTACCAATGCCACAGAATGTTTTGAAATGAGTTCCAACTCCAACAATTACTAAGGAATGGAATCATTGGTTCAAAACATTCCAGAACTTCTTAATATCTATTATTAGGATCATTGATGGCAACAAACTCAGCCTTCATTTAATTACATATCACCTGAGGTCTATGATTCCTAATGCTTAACTTTTAGTGAGTCAATTAAAAGACAATATGATATTGTGGCATAATCAGTTGTGAAAAAGTTAAAAGAAAAAGAAAGAAACAAAGAATATTAATAAACTCTGATTTATTTATTCCCTTTTGTAAAGCAACCTAATTATCCTTTTTGATTAATTGTAAATTCAATTTAAGTGCAGTTACAACATACTGTTTATTGGCAAGTTGTTTGGTAAAAGTAATAATATGAACTCACTGCATCTAATTAATAGTGACATTGCTTAAAATCAGCAGATGAGAGAAACATAAACAATGTAAGATCAAAAGACAGGTACATGTTAGCTGTTTAATTGTTTGTGCAAATTTTATTATAAAAATGGTGTAATTAAATTAGAAGATGATGAATTAATTTTCACTGGAGTAATCTTTTAATTTAAAATCAGGTTTGATTAGTAATGATAATGGAAAGCTAAATTGTTCAAGCACATGAGTAGTTCTCAAGTAGTCCCTGAATTCAGTAAAAGGACGTTTGGACCTGCTGCACACTCAGCCATTCATCACATGGTGCAGCTGGCAGCTTGGAATGAAAGTGTGCTCCTAGGTTAGGTGTAGGCTTAGGGATTTTTCATCATTTAGCTTTCCTACCAATCCACTCATATGAATAACAAGCTGTCAACAAATAGCTGGAGAGCTACTCTTAGACTAACCATTTGTTTTAGATCCAAATTCTTACAGTATTATAATAAACCTTATTATACATATGAGGTGCCTATGAGCCCTGATATTTATTACATGTCTGAAGTGATTACTAACTCAATGACCATTTGTAAAGGCTTAACAATTGAACCTAGAACCATTCTATTTCTGCAAATGGCATTGATTGTTCACATGTATTTAGTAGGAGTATTATGTTTTTGTATAAATGTAGGGTTATTTATATGTAAGTAATATAACAAGCTAATGCAGTCAGGTTGAGCACTTCTAATTAATGCACTAAGCTAATTAAGAACACATTACACACTGAGAACATCTCATCACACTGAGAGGTTTGGTGAGCCACAGTTTGATCTCTGCCAACTGGAAATTGTTACCAACCAGTTCTTCTTATCTCTTGTTGCATCACACTTTTTCAGGCCTCAGCCCTGTGAACAGCTGACAATCTAATGAAGAATTAGTTAGCCTTGGTTAATATCAGTTACTGAATACAACAAATTCAGTATGATTACAGTATAATGGAATCATGCCTGCAATCCTAGGACTACATACTAAGCAATAGTATTGCCTTGCTTACTTCAATAACTAGAGCCTGGTACAGATTCTACATTCCTACAATGACAGGCGCCCTATGCATGCAAGCAAGAAATCAACCCTAGGTTAAGATGGATTTCTTCTCAGAGAAAGGAATACATACCAGAATTTAATTGATTAAAGAAGATGTACTTCTTATCAAACAAACTATGTGGATGGAGAGGAGTTAAGAACAAACCAGGAAACCTCAATAGAAGAAAAATATGAAAAAAGGATGGATACTGTAAGAAAAATTTATTTGCATTCTACAAATTAGTGTAAACAAGAAGTGAACCTGAAGAAAAACCTAAGAGAAACACAATAGTGAATAGCACTGTTACCAAAACCTTAAATCAAATGTAGGAAACAAAGAGACTTCTCATAGCTAAAGCTAGAAAATGGTAAATAATTTGAAGAAAAAGAATAAAACAAAGTCAAAGACTCCACAACCCCTAAAAGTTGAAACACCCCAGATGCCTCACTATCTGGTAGTAATATTTTCCCAACTGAAATAGTACAAATTGAAAATCAATACACAATAGCAAAACTCACAGAAATGTCAAGGAAAGGGATAGAAGATAAAAGACAATTGAGTCTAAAAATTGAACAATTATCACAGTGAATGCTTGAACTAGAATTCATGAATACAGAAAAAGAAAAATGAATGGACAAAATGAGAAATGATACCAGTACATTACTAACTGAGTAAAGGAATGTGTTTCAATGGCAAATACAAATGTTAAAAGAAACAAATGAAAAAATAAAAAAAGGAGAGTAAAAATTGGCAAGAACAAATTTCCAAAATGCACAAAGAAAATGTCAGATTGAGAAACAAGAATGTAACAAAACAATTAGAAATCAATAATCTATGCAACAAACTATGATTGATAATGCTCAACAATGAAAATGAAAAAGCAGAAGAGTGAAGGCAAATGCAAATCAAAATAACAGAAACACCCTAAAAAACTAATTCTGATAGAGGAACAGGAAGAAAAAGAAACTAATAATAAACCACCAGAAACAGAGGAGGAGTTTATTGAAAAATTGGTAGAAAAAATTACTAAACAAGTAAAACAAAACTGTGAAACACAAACAGTAACACAAACAATATTCATAAATTCAATACTCTCAGATGACAATAACAAAGAAACACTGTTATACAAAACAAAACAGCCTAAGTTTACACTAAAAATAGACAACTACTCACATTCTTTTTCAGAATGGTAACAAATATTTGAAATGACCATGAAAGAAAGAAAAGTGACACAAAATGCAGCAGTAGCAACTACATATGATAAGTAGAATGAATGTTAAAATTAAGTTCACAAGAAGAAACATACTCAAAATAAGACTTATTCTCACATATATGTAAAGGACTGCTAGAAGCAATAAGACAACAATTTGAAATCAAATGTGATGCTGAGGGTACACTAGAGCATATGATCAGAAAAGGCCTAGTGATTCAAATAACATTAGAGGATAATGCAAGAATAAATGAAATAGAAACATTAAACAAAACAGCAAGCAACATATGATCAATGTTCAAGAAACTTGATAATAAAAACAACAAACAAAAGCTAGGAGATAAAGAGGAATTCATTAAATTGAAAATGAAAGATGGGACTACTAAGAAAATTAAGAAAAGGGACATCAGATGTCCAACCTGTGGCAACAAGGCCCACAAAAAAGGATTGTAAATGACAGATTAATGTAATCAAAGATGGAGATGCTTACTATGAGGAAGAAGACTTGATAGAAGAAAGTGAAGAAATATCAGAGGAAGAGGAAAATGCAGAAATAATGGATGGTTTAAACTAATAAGAGCATTGTCTAAAAAAAACATGCACCTGTTCTTATAATCACTGACCTGATAAAATTAAATACAATAACAGTTGTAGTGAATGGAATCATGATAAAGGCAATGATAGACACAGGCATGGTAATCTCCCTAACAACCAATGAATGTGCTCTGAAAATTGATTTCACAAGAAGGGAATTACAGAACAAAAGCAGCAGACTGATAAATGCTTCAGGTGACTACATTCACACAAAAGGGAAACTGAAGAAATTGAAAATTAGGGTTGCAAAAACAACATTTGAAAAATCATTTAATGTGATAGACACAGAATGAAACCCACTACTATTCAAAATGATTCTAGGCAATGATTTCTTAAGAGAAAATGGATGCATTATAGAATATACTATGAAAAAAAATAAACGTCCAAATGGAGGTAATAATAACAGAACAAAACAAAGAAAACAGCACACCAATACTCTTCAGGCTAACAGAAGATGTAAAACTCTAACCCAATAATTGGAAAAGGTTTATGACAGAGTTGGACAAAAAATTAACAGCAGACATCATGCTTTACAAGCTGACAGGAATTAACATGAAAAAACTGTCACCTCTGTCTAGTTTATGCACTCTTAAAGAGGGAAAAGGATCAAAACTGATACTCAACACAAAAAACAGAAATGTTAATATCAAAAAAGAAAAAATCAAGATATTGGGAAGAGAACCATCACACAAAAACAACTAATTGAGAAAAGCAGAAGACAAATGCAAAATATTGGAAATAAAACTAGAACAGTATGATCATCTAACAGAAACAGAAAGGAAACAATTACTACAACATACTACAGATACATGAAAAAATCACAACTATGGTGAAATTCACATTTTAAAATCAGTAGGAGAAACCCACAAGATAACAAAAACAAAGCAGGAGCCAATCAGATTACCATGCCAAAGAGTCCCCAAGCACATAAAAGAAAATTACAATACAAATTTAAATGAACTCATCAACAACAAAATCATCAGGCCTTGAAAGAGTCCCTATTCTACTCTGACAGTATTCATCAAGCAGGGAACAAAACATAGACTATGCATAGATTTTAATAAATTGAATTTTGTAACTAAAAAGGACACATGCCTGCTCCTAAGAATTGATGACATAATTTACAAAGCAAGCAAAACAAATACTACACCTGCATAGACCTTTGCAAGGTGTACTGGCAGGTACTGATGCAAGAAGAAGACAGGAGGACATCAAAAAGATGGCATTATTATGCCATACAGACTCTTTGAATGGATTTACATGGTGTTCAGGCTGTGCAATGTGCCAGTGAGACTTCAGAAATATTTCACAGAAGTTCTTAAACATAATAAGAAAAAAATCAAAGAATGTATAAGCACATACATGGATGACATACTAGTTGCAAGCAATACAGTACAAGAACACATAGAAAAACTAGATTGAACACTGACCATCTTATACAATGCAGGCCGAAGTGTCAACAGAAATAAATGTGAAATACTCAAAGAACAAGTAGTATTCCCTGGAAAACAAATAGAACAAGAAAAAATAAAAATGAAGAACAACAGAAAAAATTTGGTAGAAAACATCCAAAGCCCTAGGAACAAAAAAGATGTACAAAGAGTGATGGGATTTATAAACTATTACAGGTAGTTTATACCCAACATCATGCAAAAAACAATTAAAATTACAGCACTGCTAAAAAAATCACAATATTTAAATGGACCTGGAAAGAACAGGAAGAATTAGACAATAAAAACTGAGCTGGCAAAACTACTGTCACTAAGTACACCTGACTATGAAAAGGAATTCTTCTTTGATTGTGACACTAGTGTAGAGTCACGTGGGGCCCCTATTTTAATTGATTTTATTACTTTTGATTATTTGGCACTCTAATTTAGTGTTATGTCATAATGACATAGTGATTGTTGCTATCAATTTATCTATATCAATTTATCCTATTTTTGAGTGCAGTTATTAGATCAATTTATTATTTGTCCCCTCAATTTAATCTGACATGTTATTGCTCATTTAATTTTGCAAGGGAACTCATGTGAAGTTTATAAACATGTACCAGGTAATAATTCATAAGATTGTTATAAATATGTGAGGAACTTATAGTGAATGCACAATAAAATTTATTCTTCCTTCAACATCATTTGCTTTTTTGAATTTTATTAACTTTGCTAACCCCTTTTAGGTTTGGTATGGATTTTAACTTAATAACTTTTGCTTAAGATCCAGCAACAATTTGGGAGTTACTCCACTGTGTCTGGGGTGACAACTAGCTCCTTAACAGATGGCAGCCCAAATCATGGTCACTTTAAGTTATGGCTACATGTATAAGTAGGGATTAACAACTTTTATTTTGATCATTTTGTTTTCATACATGCACTTAAACAACACACTGCAAGTATATTAACCCATTTGTGAATGTGAATGCATGGTAACTACATGCCTTTTCTCTTATTATTTACATGAGATGAGATAATAGAACACTGAGCTAAATTGTTATTTGAGCTAGAAATTAATACTTGAGACACACAATTAGCAGCTTGGCAAGTAAGGATGGCATCATGGATATGGCTTCAGCATGACACCATATGTTTTGGTCACTGCAGGAAATATATTCTTGGTGGATAGTTTCTGTTTTTCTTTATTGAATTAGTGAATCACCAATGTTCTTTCTTTTGTTAGAATGTGGGTCACTCTCTATGATGGTAGCCTCTGCAACCTTTGATTTAACCTTTGAGGGTCTCAGTACTGCTGAAGTAGTCAGAGATCCCCTGAGATTCGACGTGGTGACCCTGACATGATTCTAAACAACTTGGAGTGTCAGTCAAACTCTTTACTTCATTCTGTTGAAGTGTGCAGGTAAATTGATGCTTGCAGTCATGAAGCTTGCATGCATACTGAGGTGGTCATCTGATTTCACCTGGTGAATGTTACATAGTATAGAACTGTCACTTAATTCCTTACTGTATTTGGTTTTGTTCTTTCTCTTTGGTGTGAGCCAGCTGGGATAGTTGTTTCCCCTGGCTGTGAATTGACTTCACTACCAACTGATACATAACTTTACCTCTTATGTAATTTTACACTGCAATTTTGTGCTCTGAAGCTGTCACTGAGCTTTGACATTATTTTTACTTGTTCTTGGTTGTTATTTTGTTGTTCTCTTGTTCTTCTAGAATTTAGATTTATTACTGTACCCTACACTGTGCTACTTACTGGAAATAGTTTGTTTCTCTGAACTCAGTTGAAGTTTTCTCTCAATTTGTTGGAATTGTTTTTCTAGATTTTTCTTATAGTTTTTATGGGACTCCATTTCAGGGTTTCTCTGTGTGAGTGATGGCAGCCCAAATGCTGCCCCTCACACTGATGGAATTTATTTGTTAGTTGACTTATCTTCTCCTACACAAGTTACTTAGTCACTGCCTGTGACTTTGCATCTTTCATCTCTGGATCTCTTTTGCCTCTGCCCTTTGTCNCAGCAAATTGATTGATGTCTTGCCTGTGAACAATGCATTGGCTTGCTACAAGTTGAGCTATGACAGCAAGACACCAAGGCCTAACAGAGAGAGAAATGCCTACTTGATTCTATGACTGCATTGGAAATTCAAGTTCATAGTTTGGCCACACCCCTGCCTGCCTTTCCACTGCCACAGAACACTCCTCCTTGTTCTGTGCCCTCTCTGCCTAGACATTCTGAATGCATGACTCACAATTTTCTCAGAGAAGCTTTGGATGCTTTTTCCAAATGTCTTTCTGATCATGTCTCACAAATGATTTTGGCACACCTTCCTAATGCCCCTGTTGTATCTACTGCTACTCAATTGACACCACAATTTGTTACTCCAGCCACCTCATTTATGACTGGAGGTCCCACCTATACACAATCTGCTCTCACCCAAGTTTCTACTTTGGCCACTGTCACTACTCCAAGTCCATACATTCTGAGGTGACCATTTCACATCCAGCACCAGTCAAAACTTGTGTCACTCCCACAGTCTTGACCTCAACTTTGCCCCCACAACCAAATTGTCCTACTGTGTCTGTGACTGCAAGTGGGCCAAATTTCACTCAATTGATTTTGCCTACAACTGCTGTGGGGAATGAAACCACCAATTTGTTTAATCAACCTTCTGTACTACCCAAATTTACTGAAAAAATTGAAGAAATATCTCAGTTCTTCAAGGAATGGTTTTTCCTTTTTGAACTGAAAATGAGGCAGTATCAAGCCACTCAAGATGCTGCTGTAGCCCAGTTTCCCACGTACTTGCAAGGCCTTGCACAAAGCTCCTCATATAAAGCACCAGTACAAGATGCTGCTCTGTGATCTCTCATTTAGGAAGGGCAATGACGTCCGCACTTATATTATGCAAGTGGAAAGACTGTTCCACCTGAGTAAGCTAATGCCTGAATACTCAAAGCATGATCTTTTCTCATACATTTGTTGGGGCTTTCCACACAATATTCACAGTTGTCTCAAATTGAAGTGTGACCCCAAAGATGAGCTTAACAGAAACCTCCTGCCTTACCAAGCACCACTGCTCCAAAACCGAAAATTGAAATTGAACAAACTCATTGCTACCACTGTGGTCAAAAGGGCCACACTAAACTGCAATGCCACACTGTGATTTGCCTAGTTGCAAATGGTGATGGCTTTGTCATCAATGAACCAGTATCCAAACAGTGTTCTCCTGATCTGCCTGTTGATTCTGTCAGTCTGTTAAACTAGCTGGAGCGCCACCTCCTACAAAATGTGCACCCAACATTTTGGTTATCACCTCACAACTGCGTACTAATGTTATCCCTGTGGATATAAATGGAACTCTAGTTAAGGTCACTATCAACACTGGAGCCTTGGCCTCCATTATCAATAATACTTGTTGTACCAAGCTGTGTTTGTCAAGGGACGAACTACTTGCGTCCACTGCCTGCTTGTTGGATGCTTCACGAAACACAATATCATTGAAGGTTCATGTGCCAAACCTGGTATTGCGCATTCGCCAAGAGTTGTTCTCTGTGGACTTAATCATCATCAATACTTGTTACCAACCACTGCTATATGATATAATTTTGAGCAGAATTCTTGTGTGATTGACTGCAGGAGCAACACAATCTCCATTGTAGAAATCAATAATTTCTTTTGGCCAACACTGTGTAACCAATATAGATAATTTCAAAAAACAGTTTCACATGGAGCTAATCAGTGCGCATATTTTGATATATAATATTAGTAAACAACGTCAAATGTCGCAGAGTATTAGCTTTCCAAAATGCATCAGTCTATGTCATTTGGGAGACATTCGAAAATTGTAATTAGTGGTAATTACTCAAAGGGAATAGTGATTAAAAATATAATATTAGCATTGTAATATCGAACTAAAGGAGCTCTAAAGAATGGTGAAAACAGCTAAGGAATGGGATGAGAATTGGCAGAGTACTGACTATCTAAACATTTAAGTTAGAATACAAAATTTAACAAGATGGCTGTTACATGAAAGCAGAAATTCATCCAAATGTAATGATTAATGCACTATTTTTTAACACCTTTTACCTAGTCTGCCCACCAACCCCACCCAAGTGTTGTTTCAGCATGTTTATAACTTACCAATTTTATGATTATAATATCATTAAAAATCTCAGATTTTCTAACTACTTTTTATCAAACAGTTCACTAATTTTTGCCTTACAAAGTCTATTCAATCTATAATTCAATTCAAAAAACTTGTTTCTTAAGTAAAAATTCAAAATATGAGCAACAGAGTCCAGAAATTATTCCCAAACTAACTCCACTTCCACTAAAACTCAGTTTCTCAATGCAACCTCTAGCAAGCTAAAGTTTATCTCTCTTTATCAATTTTTTCATTTCGTATATCCAATCTTTGAAACACTGTAGCTCAGTCAATTCTTAACCAATTTTCATGAAACCAAGTTTTTCAGAAAGAGCATCAAAAATTCAATGTCAATTAGATTTTAATTCTCTTAAAGGGAGCTGTCAGTAATTAGGGTGGGTTCTTTATTATTGCCTATTTCTGTTAATCTGCAATTGAACTATATTAGACAATAAATATTATAATAGAAACAATTAATTCTTTTTGATTTGAATTATTTACTATTATTTATCAAGTATTTAAGCATAATATAACAAGAAATCACATTCTTTTTTGTTTATGTATATCTAGAAACAATAAGCAGGCAGTCTTAATTTAGAGAGCAATTAGTTAATGTATTTTCATCTGATTTGTAAGCTCTTTGCAACATTCTGGAGAACTTCAATAGCTTTTTCACAACTTTTAAAATTAAAAATAACTATTGCATAATATACCAGCATTTATAAAGCAACTAATGCTCAAAGTAATGCAGCATATATGACATGATTGATTTAATATTATAATATATTTATTATTATTTAAACAATGCTCGTATTCAGGCTAGATTTTTTGCAAAAAAATAGAAAACATTTTCAATTGAAAGTAGTATATGTAAGAATATAAATTATATATATATATATATATACAAAACTGGCCAACATTTTGGGAACAGTAACCTGTCTAAAGCCTGTTTTATGTTATTTCCTGGAAACTTCATAAAATTCCTGGAATTCCCAATTGTTTCTTAGAATTTACAACAGATTCATTTAGCCAATCAAATTAACACAACCTTAGATTTACACACAATACATTTTCACTGAAAAAACACTATCATTATAGTATGAAATATGGTCCGTGGTAGTAAAATTTAAACAACGAAGCGTGCTCAAATTCATATCTTGTACGAGGAGGGGTACAATTATCACGCTATAGCTGTTAGAATGGGCGTGTCAGTATCTTCAGTATCCAGAAGTGTTACTCACTATCAGCAACTTCAAAAATTTTCCTCTTGCAAACGGTCTGGAAGACCAAAAGTGACAACCCCTCAGACTGACCCTCTCATTCACCTTTACATTATCAATCAACCATTCTCGTCATCTTCTGAAGTCAAAGCAAATCTAGATGCAGTAGTGCAAAATGTATCAACATGCACCATTAGGTGTTGATTGAATACTACCTTTGACCTTCAATTGTGCAAACCGGCAGTCAAACCCCGATTGTCTTCAAACAACATTCAAGACCAGTTGCACTTTTGCAGGCAATACCAACACTACAGCCCTGAGATGTGGCATCAAGTAATGTTTAGTGACGAGTCCAAGATTTGCCAGTTTATATCATACTGGCCACACGTTCGACGACCAAAAACCAAAGATTCAACACACATTACATGCAAAACTGTCGGCTCAGCACCTTCTGTGATGATTTGGGGTGCTATAACTGCGAATGGGCGAGCTGGTCTGCATTTTGTTCCTCACAACGAGACAGTCACAGCCAAGGCCTACCTCAAAATAATTCAAGAGAAAGTTCCCATGTTTATGCAACTTTGCGGAACATCTGTACTACAACAAGATGGTGCTCTTTGCCACAGCACCAAAGTTGTGAAACATTGGATTGCATCACAAGACTTTCAGCTGCTTGAGAACTGGCCGGGAAACTCCCCAGACCTCAACGTCATAGAAAATTGCTGGCATCACATCAAAAACTGTTTCTAATTCAGTGGAGTTGTTAAGGAAAGTTAAAACTTCGTAAATGATTGAAAATCTAGTTGATATTCAAGAACGCGGAAGAATTGGAAATTTTATGTCTGTTTCTATTATTTCTATCGAAAGTATTGCATAGGCGTTTGTTTCTCAATCAATTAGCTAGAATTATATAAAGTCCCAATCTGGATCACATTATTTATATTAATTTTCTTATATATGCAAATTAATCCTAAACGAAGCATACTATTCTTAGGGACACAAACTGTTTTATTCACACTTTCAAATGGTTTTCTCAAAGACTATAAATTTGGGCTTCCTGGCATTAGGGGAAGTCTTTTATGGTAAAAATTTGTGATAAAAATTGAAGCACATGAAGAGATTGACTTTTTCATTGGAAAAGCCGATTTTTGCAAATCATTTAAGTACTTCTCAGATAATAAAGTAGTCTTGAGCAAATGGAAAAAACAAATGACCTCCACTACTTTGTTCTCTGTAAATAGATCGCCTAAGTCAATGTGCAAATTTGAGGGGATCGAGCAATAGAAGCGCATATGTCCGACTTCGCAATCGATATAGCAGATTAATATGAAAAATTTCATTAAAATGGTAGGAAAATGTTATTGATAAAGTCACTTGTTCAGAAAATGCTATGCACCGCTTTCAAAAAATATGGCTGCCAGTAAAATTTTATAATTATCAGAGATTTTTGGAATTAAGCCAATGCTGACTCACTGTGTATCATTATGGTTTTGAATGTTATTAAAGCAATGCATAAGCTATAGAAAAATCAAATTGAATATGTATATATATATATATATATATATATAT
>CABFPE010000634.1:149505-181910 GCA_900660155.1 Hofstenia miamia | reverse complement strand
ATATTTATAGCACTTGGTGATAAACAACTAAATACTCGACAAGTACCTGTTAATCTTTCTTGTTGACAGTTTTTCCCTCGCTTTAATATTTCTGCTAATTTTACGCAACGTTAGCTTTAATTCAGCTATGCTGTTTGACCATCTTTTGTTTTGTCAAATACCGTCGAGTATAATTTTAAGTATTAATTGCAAAAAACATTTACAAAGTGAAAATAATCAATCCTATCATGATTTACAATTAATCATTATAATCAATAATAATTTTAGTCTTTGTTTCCTTAATCTTTTTCTCTCATCTTGACCAATCATGATAGTTTTGATAGATTATGTCACAAGAGCTGCACTGAGTTAGGATAGTGAACACATAAGAACATCATTGAGCTGAGACTTGGAACTAATTTATTGGCAATGGAAACACATGTGGATGGATTCGGAGATCAGAGTTGGCCAGAGGCCATAGCCAGATCATGGAGCAGAATGACGATTGTGGTGTACCTAAACAGTATTGAGTTACTCTAGTTAAGTAAAGGTTAATGAAACATATCTAATATCAGAGTAAAGAATTAACATGAGTACATCCCTACCTGCAGATAACAAAGAAAAGTGATTTGAAAGAATGATTTAGTGTAGAATCTTTACAACCTTCCAACTAATTAATTTTAACTTAATTTAGGAGCTGCTCAAACAGATTTCCCTCCTTAGCTAGTTATGGTAGGTGACAGATTCCAAGGTTCCATCTCTCTTCCTTTACTCTAGCTTTCTGTTGCTTGTTAACTTAATTAATATCTGCTTAACTAACATTGAAGCTCTGATTAACAACAGTAATTTAGGTGCAAGACAAGAGATGGTATGATGTACAGGGTCGAGACCCGACCAGAGGCAAAGCACAAAGAGGAATCAGAGAAATGGCGATCATGATTAATTGCAGCTACTACTTGGACATCGAGAGAAACACCAACCACAACTCCAGTGACTCAGTGCGTGAAACAGTGTATGAGGAAGCAATAGTGAGAGTGTGTGATAACTTACTAATTTACTGCATTGATTGTTCTTGTTATTAACGAGTTTGTAATATGATTGAAATATGCAACCAGGATGCATTAGCTTATTATAGTTCCCTACATGTAATATCCCTCAAGATATAGCTGTAAATGTTAACCTGATATACATGTGAACAACCAATGTGGCCGGCAATAAAAAGGATAGTTGGTAGTTCCGTCTAAAGTTAAATACATCTAATAGAATTACTGACATCAGATATACATAAGTCATGTGATTTCCTATGAGGGTTAACCTAAAGAGCATAATATAGTAATATGAACAATGAACGATAGGAAAGCTATAACAAATAAAACCCTATGCTTACACTTAACCTAAGAGCACATTGGGTAAGCAATGGCTACCAGCTGCACAGCACATTTGAAAGGTGATTGTTAGGTGCAAGGCCTTTCCAACTCCCATTAAATGAAGTTGGGGACCACCATCAAGAATACCCTTAATAAATAATCCTGACAAAAATAAACAAAGTAAATCCAATGAATTTTAGTCATCATCAAAATAATAAATTGCACCACTTTTATACTTGAAACTATTAAACAGTCAAATACTCAGCTAGTACCTATTAAATCTAAGTTGTTGACAATTTTCTGAATTCTGATTTTCTTTGTCTGCTGATTTATGCATGTCAGCATTAATTAGCATTTGCGACTTCAGTCTTTTACCATTTGCAAAATGTACTGCAAATTAAATAATATCAAAATACTTCTTTATAATTTTACAAATGATTTAACTAATAACAATCATGTGTGTACAATAAATAATTATTTCTAAAGTTAGTCTTAGTTCTTTCTTCTCTTTCTCTCAACTTCACCACATGATGGATTATGTTACATTAATCTCTGTTAATGCTTGGTAGCAGATGCTACATGGCGAATGTGACAGTTTAAGAACAACAAGAAAAGAAGAATCAGATCATCATCTGAACTCAGAACTTGGAATCAACAAGTAATTAGAGCAACCAAAGTAACAGAACACATGCAGAGAAGCAGATACAGCATACAGTCAGCCATGAGATAACAACTACTACTATATCTAACATAAGGCAGGTGCAAAGACAAAGAATCGCAACGATTTGCCAGCCACTACTATTTGTACTTCAAGATGACAAATACACAAACAAGGAAAGGCAGTACCAAAAAGGAACAAATAAAACAACCCCTACCCCAAGGAGAGCACACTCAGAGACAGATGTATCCCCCATAGAATTGGAAACCCTACATATGTCCCAGAAATGGGATCTAATGAAGTTTTGAACATCCTATGATAAATGAATGAAACAGAAACAATATTGAGATCTGAGATACAACAACTGGTAGAAAGAATGTCAACATTGGAACAAGAAAACGAGAATGCACTAAGTGAACTAAAAATTGAAATGGGCAACCACTTTGATAATCAAAGTGAAAATTTCCAAAGAGACATTAAGGCATTAATGAACCAGTTAGAACAGTCAAATAAAGCTTTCCAAGAACAAAACAAGAAATGGGAAAAAATATGTCAACAATTGGAGGACACAAATAGGCAATTAATCCTAGACAATGATATCTAAGCCCAAGAGATAGAACAACTCAAAGACAAACTCAGATCAACAGAACTGGACAGAGATGAAAATCACAAAAATCAGAAACAAGAAATAAAAGATCTGAGATAGAAATTAAAAATGTTACAAGGAAATGAAGAAGAAAACCTGAAGGAAACAACAATGCATGAAATGATAATTGATCAGAGGGAAGAAAGGAGCTTGCAAGCGTCACCCAAGAACTTTAATAAACACTTCAGAGAATTGGAGGAAGAAGAGGAAGAAGAGAAAAGTAAAATCATCAATTAAATAACAAGAGCAGTGACAAGTCAATTCACAGTTAGCAAACAAACAAATAGACAAAAGAAGCCAGTCTATGAGAATTCGATACTGCCAGAGAACAGTCACACCAAGACAATATTATGCAAATCAACTCTACCAAAATTTAATGGGAAAGTGGACAGCTACAACCAAACATTTCTGGAATGGTTGCAAATGTTTGAGATAACAATGCAGGAGAGAAAAGTGACCCAGAGGGCAGCAGCCACAAGGTTCCCACTGTACCTAACAGGAGCAGCCTCTCAACATTACCTGCTCTTGGATGCGGACATAAAAAGAGATTACAAATTACTAATCAGAGGCTTCATGGACTACTACAAAAACAAAAGCTCCAAAAATCAATATCAAATCATATTGAATTCTACAAAAATGCGAAAGACTGATGACATCTGAAATTATATTCAAAAGATAGAGTGATTGTTAATGCTGAGTTCAAGGAAAAATAAGTATTCCAAGCACTATCTCTTTGCTCACATCTGCAAAGGCATGCCAGAGAACATCCATATGCAATTCAAAATCAAGTGTGACGTAGAGGATAAGTTAGAGAAGATGATTAGGAAAGCTGTAGACATAGAGGCAACAATAGAAAACAACACCCACATCTACTAAAAAGTGGTATGGAACAAAGAAAAGCCAGTGGAATGGCGAAATAGCTACAAACCACAAACAGGGAACACCAAAGTGTACAAGGAAGTCGAAGAAGGTGAGAGAAAGAAATATAAAGTGCTATGGTTGTGGACAAAAGAGACACAGAAAAGACAAATGTAGAAAACAAATCAACATGATCAGGGAGGAAGAAGCATATTACAATGATGAAGATGTAATCAAACCCAAATCAGAATTGGCAGAGGGTCCTCAAACAGAGGAAGAATTGGAAAACTAGTCAGAGTGCGGACTCTAAAAAACCGAGCACCCATAATAATCATGACGAACCTGGACAATATCAATACCATAATGATAATGATAAACAGAATATTAACAAAGGCAACAATTGATACGGGAGCAGCAACATTGACAATAACAGACAAGTGTGCTACAAAACTGGGATTCCAATGGGAAGACTTGGAATGCTCAAGCAAAAGATTAATCAATGCATCTGGAGAGTACATGGAGTTGACTTATTTAATGATTGCAAATCATATCCAGCAAAGGGGAATCAAGTGCATAGCAATACATCAACTAGAAGAACAGTGAATTGCTATTTCTATCACAACTACACAATACAATGGAAAAGATATTAACAAGACTGTTAGCAAGAGTCATAAACCAAATAAACTAAAAAATGTGCAAAGTTGACAAAAGATATAACAGTCAGCAATTGTGTATATCCCCTGAAAATCTGTATAAACCAAAAATAAATGTAGAGAAAAGACTTTTGTGTAAAACTAATATCATAATAGTGTATTAATGAAAGCATATATATGTATAAATCCTACTAATAGCATCACATGTATAATTCAGAAAATGAAATTGCTTTATCATGTAAATCTAGATTTCATACGCCTGTAATGTTTAAGTATGGCGAATATTTTAAAGTTTTGTATTAGTGAAAAATGAATTAAATGCATGGAATTTTTGATGGATAGGAAACATTACAATTGCACATATTAATTATTAGAAACATGTGGAATTTTCTACAATGAAAAAATAGCAATGTATTTGATAAAATGAAAGACACAATTGACTTTATCATGTAAGTCAATATTTAATATGCCTTTAATGTTTAAGTATGGTGAATATTTTACCGTTTCTTATATTGGATATTAGTGAAAAAACAAATTAATTGCATGGAATTTTTACAATGAAATGGTGCATTTGAAAAAAGCGAAATAAAACTTTTCTATGTAATATATAGATATCTGAAAAATGAAATAAATTACAATGATTGCGGATGTTAATCATTAGAATGTGTTGAATTTTTTACAATGAAAAATAGCAATTCATTTGAAAAAGTTGAAATGTAACCCTTTGCATGTAATGTATAGATTTCCCAAAAAAACTAATTATATTAAAACAATTGTGTTAATCACTAGAAGAAACATGTGGAATTATTTACAATGAAAAATAGTAATGTATTTGAAAAAACAAAAGAAGCAATTGCCTTTATCATTTAAGTCTATATTTCATATGCCTGTAATGCTTAAGTATGGTGAATATTTTCTATCTTGGTTTTGAAAATGTAAGTCTATTTCATACTTCTATAGTGTTTATGCTTAGCAAAATATATTTCTGCTTGGTATTTGGATATTAGTAGAAAATGAAAATGGGTTTTTCATTGTCAATTATTTTCCTTAAAACATGGTGTTAAATGCTTAAACATTGTTGCAATAAACACGTCTTAAGTGAAACTTGCCATCAAAAATATCAGGTTGCCTAAATCCTAGAAATCAAAAAGCCATCACATTGATTCAAAGATATTGTTTAAAACCCAATTTGCTCAATTTAATTTTGTCAAAATATTTCATTAGTAGATGGCGTTCAATAAAATCTACTCATTAACCTATGCCAAATAGTTATAGGTGTCCCAATGTGGCCTCCTTCTGCCTGTCTCGTACTACTAGCAATGTTAAGAGATGACATCAGATGACATCAAATTTTTAACTGTTCAATTTCTTCATATTTTTTTATTACATTAAATGTGTTTCAGTTTTTTTTCTTTTTATTAAATTTTAGTTTAGATTGGCTTATTAATCAGATTGCAGTAAGAATTAATAAATTAATACCCATGTTCCAAAGATTTGGTTAGTAGTTAAAAGCATTAATTAATATTGCAGGTTCATTTAACAAGGACTGTGAGTCAGGCTCATTAAGAGTTATTGTTTTGTCAGGTAAATAAATGGTATTAATGCTAATTATCTTGGCCAATTTTTTATGATATATTTTGCCCAAATTTAAATTATTAACAAATATTATCCAGCAACTAACACTGTAATATAACTCTAGTAAGGATGAGTATTCCCCAATCACCTTTAGCAATGTGGGCTGAATCTGCTCAGAACTCTTTTGACTACAACCCTTAGTGTACCCTCTTGACGACAGAGAATGACAGAGAGAGAGAGAGTGATTGTCCAAGCATTCTAAATGATGGGAATGTTAAATTTATAGAATTTTATACTTTAGAAAATTAACAAAAAATAATTCAATATTCAATTCAGAAGTTTACCTTTTAAGCTTGACATGTCAAAAACCTGTTTTCAAAGTTTCCAACAATAATTCAGGCAATACAGTTTTTAATGCTAAATTTATATGTGTAAAGTTGTTTTATTCAAAATTCAAATATCCAAATTGAGGAAGATTCAATTGACCCACACCTATATATATCCAACTCAAATTTTATATCCATAAATATTAGGACTGCAAAATTTCAGGTCTAATTAATTGACTAAGTGTTAATTTATCTTAACCACTAAATGTTTGTGTTACTATTTATCAGGTGCTTTTGGTTACATTGTTAAAAACCAAATGTTAATAGGCTTTTGTAGAGCTGTGTATATGAAGAGATTTGGATGGGAAAACGCCTATTACATGTCTTACTTTCAACTGAATTTGTAAGAAATGTTAGATTCAAATGAACTAAAAGTTAGCTATCATTAATTCCTTTAAGGTTAACTAATCAAAATAAATTACAATATGAGCAATTTACAGATGTTTTCTTAAGAAATATCAGATGTACAAGTGTGTCCAATTATTGGCATTGAAATTGGAAAAGATATATTTAAAAAACAATTTTAGAGAATTGTGGGGGAGCAGCAAAGGTTATATTTTTTAAAAAGTATCTAGTATAAAACAAAGCGTTGTTGAAAATTAAATTCATAAAAATAATAATACTCCGTAGATGTTCCACAATGCTTGAAACTGATCTTGCCAATTTAGAATAGATCTGCATGAAGAGATTTTAGGATACATTGTAATCTAATTTTAAACCACTTTTATCATTTAAGTAACTATGGTTTTATTAAGCTAAATACATAAAAGCGTCCATATTTTATTGATTTATGTTTCCATCGAATTATTTCATTTTACTTAGGAAAAGCAGAAAACATGCAAATGAACATTTCTGTATATTAGTTAGCTTTTTTGCATTTAAAATGAAAAAATAATTCCATTCAGTCTAAAATTTACCACTAACATGGCTTAGCAATAAATAGAATATTTTGAATCATGAAAACTAATGTGCAAAGTTGTAATATTTTTTCCAACCTTTTAACTGAAAGGAACATTGAAAGTTTAAAATGCCATTAAATATTGTAATTCAAATGATATTTAAATAATGAAATTATAAAATTATCTTTTCACTATTTGAATAGCTTTTATAATTTAATTTTGACCAACAAGTAATATATAGTAATTTATTTAATTTGTGACACTACTACCTGATGTCGCAAACATGACCAAAGAAGCATTTCTGCTATATCCGCCATATTTGCTTGATTTGGCTTTTCACCTTTTTCTATCAGGTTTGCAATTATTTAGAATTAAGCGCTTGATTAGATAAAGGTTTCAAGTCCCCATCAAATGATTTCTATCGAAAACTAATGATAATCTTGCCGAACTTTGCGAACAAGTGTAGATATGAATTGAGAACATATCATTGATTAAATAGTTCATATTTTTTATGTTAGCATTATTTTAGCCGAAATTTTTTAAATCTTAATAACCAAGGAGGCGCTCCAATTGCATTAGTCATAAAATCAATTCTATTCCTAACAAAGCAGCTTATACTGAATTCTAAGAAAACAAAAAGTTTGCAATTCTGTTGTTTGGACATCATCACCAATTTGATTTCAATGCCAAAGCAATTGAAAAATGTTCTCCAACACCACAATATTGCTTATATTAGCAGGGTGGTGGACAATAAAAAAACTGAATACAATCAGAAAAACATTATTCAAAGTCCTTCTTCGTTGGACGTCCTGAAGCGCACTTAACAATGGAGACAGCAATAAAAATGCTAACATATTTAAGAATAATATATGTATGACTCGAAAAATAATGAAAGTACAATTTTTATATTTATAGATTTTCTTACTAACGATATTTTAGGAAAAGTGAAAAAATATCCGTGTTGAATATCTTTCTAAATTGAATGGTTAAAAACGTAGAATAGAAAAACGTCAAGAAATTAGTTGCCAAGCCAATTTACTATTATTTAGACAATATATGTTTATGTATTACAATCATGCTTAAAATTTACTAAGAAACATAAATCAATAATTAAATGAACTTAGGGATACCATATCAATCTTCAGATATGTGAATCTATTTTGAAAATTGCTACAAGCAATATGAAAATAGGCTGCTTCAATTTTTTTAATAAAGGCTTGAGCTTTTATGCTAATAACATACCCATTGGTCGAAGTATACCAGTTCTAATGCCAAAATTTGCACAGCTCATCCCATCCCAAAAGGCTAGTATTTGCATTAATATTGTGAATGAAGTTTTGTACTTCTTCTCCAGTTGACTGCATTTTAGAAATGTGAAATTGTTCAACACAATGCCAATTATCCCAATTGCGCTATTGAATATATTAAAGTAATTTGCTAGAATGAATCGAGGTTGCTGTTCTAAAGGAAGGAAGCTGTTGTTAGAGCTTTTTTCCATTTAGAATACCGTTTACGTCTCTCAACTTTTTATAAATACAAAAAGTTTATTGTTTTATTCTATTGGCTAAGCTGTTCGACAGATTTTATCCAATGCATTCGAAGATTCATAATTAAGAACTGTTGTAAATATACTATATATATATATATATATATATATATATATATAATTCTTATTATTATGATTATTATTTCATTTCTTTTAACAGCTTCATGCTGGTATCTCTCTCAGCTCAGGGAACTCGAGAGTTCTCAGGGAGTCTGAGAGCTTTTATATATATATATATATATATTATATATATTAATTAATGTAATTCTTGGCTTAACCCGCAAGAAGTTTAATTGCTAGCTATTTGTTGACCCAACTTGCCCCACTGATCAACGAATTTCTAGGATTAGCCATATATGCTGGCAGCTGAAAAAATATTAAAGGATGTTTCTCTATGTTAATAAAACTCTTAGCTTTTATCAGAAATCTTAACCACAATAATAATCGAAATTTCTGTAGTTAATAAAAAAAATTAACTTTTTATTTTGTAAGAGTTTTTGTATTTGTGTTAGAAATCGTTTTATACTGCTTAAATGAATCTTTTTGAGAAATAGATGGCAATATTTTATAGCATATTTAACTAAATTTCTTCATATTTTGCCATATAAATAAGGTCATATTTTGAGTTTAAAGCCATATTTCTGGTTGCCCTAGTAATATTTGAATAATATATTATCCGGTAACCGGCAATCAGATTATCCGGACATATCCGCTATGCAGTATATTCATTTTTTTATTCGGATCCTATCCTTAATTTTTATGATATTTCCCAATCTTTCTGTATGGCAAAGTCATGCGCATGGTAGTGTTAATTTTCTTCAAATCTAATATTTGATAGATTTTGGGGCAATGTGCATTTTATTTATTCCATTTGGATAAATTTCTGCATTGTACATTTAAATTTGTAAGGCTAAAATCTAAAGGAAGAGCACTTGCTAAGAGATTTCATTTATAATCTTATATGTTAAATATTAAATGTTGTTTCCTCAGCAATTTTGCATAAAGTTACTCTTTGCGGATAAATACAATCAGTAAAAATGTATCGAAAAATATTAAAGTTAGAGCCCTCCATTCATTTTGGGCTGGTACTTTAGAAATTGAATTGGCCACACCTTCAATTACAAAAAGGCTAAACGGCATATAAAATGTCCATTGATGTTGGATTTCGTTGCATTTTAATTACATGAATTAATTATTTGACTGAAAAAGTGAGTTCCATGATAAAATATATAAGCAACTTTAGCACTTGAAATAAAAAATTCTATTGATGTAGGAGAATCTTAAGTTTTCAATCTTCACACAATTAAGAGTTCTGGAAATCAAGAAATAATTATTTGTGAAATTTGAATTGAGGCAATTAATTTCATCAAAGAAAATCCTCCTATTAGATTAAATTTGCGGAATGCTAACAAGTTTTAAATGGAATTTTAGAGATTTTTCACTTCCGAGACCTTTAAAAATTTAATTAATTTACAAAAATCTAAGATTTCCCCAATAAAGCTAACTATTGCAAATGTGTGAATTCTCGACCAATCATTAATGACAGGCTTGCATATGGAAATTTGATTCTCTTCCGCCTCCTTCCATTTCCACTTATTTTAAATATTTTAATACATTTTTGTGACTGTTCTTAAAAAGTTTATTGATATTTACAAAAATAAGAGTATTTTAAACAATATCAATCACCATTGAGAATGCACTTTTTTGAATTAATTGAATTTCAATAAATTTCCATTAAATTTTCATTCCATAAAATAATTTCCATTTTCATTCCTTTCCATTTCCACAATCTCGGAATGCGAATATACAATGTCCCCCTTCTCTCTCACACTTTTCTGTGTTCCTCCAGTATTCTCCATGCATTGCCTTCTGCCTATACCTTGTTTGTCTCTCTGATTCCATCCTACTCTGGTATATCTTCTTTCCTTCACTCTCAGTTCTTATCTTCTTTAACTCCTTAGTGACCTCTAGTAGGGACCCCCTAGGTTGAGCTTCTACATATTCCTTTAGCCCTAGTGCTTCTGCTTCTACAGTTTCCTCCACACTTAGCAGCCCTTTCCCTCCCTTATGCCTTGCCATGTACAGCCTATCTACATCTCCATTGAGGTTGAATGCTCTCTCTGCTGCTAGTATCTTCCTTGTCTCCCTGTCTAATTCCCTCAGTTCATTCTTATTCCACCTAACTATTCCTGCCGAATATCTCAACACTGGTATCGCCCACGTATTAAATGCCTTTATGCTGTTCTGCCCATTCAATGCTGACTTCTGTAGTACCTTCCTTACTCTCCTCTTGTATTCTTTCCTTAGCCTCATCTTCATTTCCTCGTGATCTGTTCTGTCTTTCTCTATCACACCTAAGTACTTGTACCCCTCTTTGACTTCCTCAATCTTATCCCCACTGCTTGTCCTCAAACCCTCCCCATCCACACACTTGCCTCTAGTCATTGTCACTGCTGCACACTTTCCTAATCCAAACTCCAACCCTGAATCTCTGCTTGCCTTCTCCAATGTCTCCACTTGCTTCTGCAACATCTTCCTTGAACTAGCATACATCTTCAGGTCGTCCATGTACCACAGGTGACTCACTGCTCTACCATTCTTCTCCATCTTATACCCTATGCCTGTCTCCTTTAACTTTTCTGTGATAGGTATTAAGCTAACTACAAACAGTAGTGGCGCTAAGCTGTCTCCCTGGAATATACCCCGTCTAAACCTCAACCTATGCCCATCTATCTCAGTCTGCCACTTTCCCATCTCCCTCTCTAGAAACTCAACCCATTTCTGTGAAACTCCATTAGCCTCTAACGTCTTCAATACCCACTTATGTGAAATGCTGTCATATGCCTTCCTGTAGTCTATCCATGCCATTGCCAAGTTTGTCTTCCTTCTTCTACAATTCTCCACCACTGCCTGGTCTATCAACAACTGATCTTTGCATCCTCTTGTCTTCGTCCTACATCCCTTCTGCTCCTCTGGTATCAACCTATTCTGTTCTAAGTAACATGCCAGCCTATTTGAAATCACTGAAGTTAGCAATTTCCACGTTGTTGGCAGACATGTTATTGGTCTGAAGTTGCTTGCCTCACTACCTTTCTTTGGGTCCTTCTGTATCAGAAATGTCCTTCCCACTACCATCCACTCTGGACACCCACTCACCACACACTCCTCCAATGCTACTGCTAGTCTCTCATGAACACTTGTGAACTTCTTCAGCCAATACCCATGTACCTCATCTCTGCCTGGCGCCTTCCAGTTCTTCATCTTCTTTAGAGCCTCCTTCAGCCTTACAGTTGTGATTACTTCTTCTTCTTGCCTGACTTCTTTCTGCATCTGTACACTCTCTATCTCTGGTCCTGCACTTCCCCATATATTCTCCCAGAACCTTACTGCGTCTTCACCTGCTTTAGCTGTAGCCTTTCCTCCTGCATCTAGTTCTTTGTAGAATCTTCCTTCTTGGGTCTCAAACTTCATATTGTCTCTTGCCTGCTTTGCCCTTGCCCTATACTTTCTCAGTTTCTCAGCTTCTGCAACTAATCTCTGCTTTAGCTCTTCTCTTGCAGTTTCTATAGTCTTCCCCTTACCTACCCTGCACCTGTCCTGCACTGCCTTACTTGTCCTGATCTTCCCTATTTGCTGCCTAATTTTTGCCACTTTATTCTCAATTCTTCTTTCCCATGCTGGCTTTCTGTCTCCCTTATCTTCTTGTCGCCTTTTCTTCATTTCCATGCCTACATTCTTCAGCACCTCACATGCACCTGCATACACTAAGCTATTTACTTCTGTAACACTCCTAGCATCTATCCTCTCCAACACTTTATTGACTTTTGCTGTCTCTACTGCTAGCTTACTTCTCTTAACTCCTCTTGGAACTGGCAACCTAGTTCTCTCACTTATTTCTTCCTTCATCTTTTCCTTGATTGCTGCTTCAGTTTCTGCATCTGCTGGTTCTGCTACTTCTGCCACTTCTGTCTCAACATCTATCACTTCATCTTCCCTTTGCTTAGCCTGACCAACTCTCTTTTCCCCCTACTCTCATCCAATTGTAACTTTCTCACTTGCCCCTGCAAGCCTCTGCTCTGTAACTTCTAATCCTGTTCTTGCCTTCCTCCATTCTTCCAACATTCTCTTCCTGTAACCCCTCTCATCTGGCCTGCTTCTTCTGTAACACTCCAATGCTGTCCTGTTCTGCTCATCTGTCCACTTATGCCGTTGTCCATTGGTCGTGTGGAACACTCCCGATTGTGGAGTCCGCCTGTTGTCCAGAGATTCTTAGCACCCTCTGACCATTGAAGGCCTGCCGGGGACTTAGGGCCTTTGCTCTTTCATGACTTCTCATCCGTGTTTGATTTTGTGTTTGATTTTGGACTCACATTGTCCTAGGAAGTTGCCAACCAAGGCTTTAGAGTGCTTCCTACCCTGTGAGCAAAGTCATCCAGTTTTGTAACCATGATCACAGTTGCTTAACCTCAGCTTACCAATCTGCGCATTTACCAACTGGGCTACCTCTCCATTATTATTATTATTATTATTATTATTATTATTATTATTATTATTATTATTATTTTTATTATTAATAAAATTCGAGCCCAATTTTGTTCACTTAAAAATTTGGCATTAATTATCTTCAAAGTTAAAATTTTCTATAATTCTTTAACAGCAAAATAGGGTTACCTGTACTGCTGATGTTATTCTAACTGACGATAGTAACCTGAAATCTAAGCATCAAAACAATTCTGTAATTATAAATAGGTTCAAACAATGACTACAATGGATCATCACATTCAAGTATGGTATACACATGTTATGCTAGAAAAATACAGTTAATTTTAATCAAAAAATTAGAATATAACTTCTTATTGTTAATTAAGAGAACTGACAATAAAAAAGCATGCGTTAATTTTTCTTGATTTTTCATATTTATAATTACTGCAATTATATATATATATATATTAGAAACAATAGAACTGAGATTCGTTTTGACTGTTTTCGAATTATGAAATTTTGTGGGAATTTGTGTCTGAAGATTTAATAAATTGAAACCCAAAAAAAGTATTCGGATACCAGAATTTTTAAAATATCTCAATTAAAATTTAATTAACTCGTTACACGTCCATTAGTTTAAACGGAAAACGTTTCAAAATGGTTAAGAAAAATGAATAAATGAATTTGCAGAGAAATAAAGAGGTTACTCGTAGGAGAAAATACGACAAAAACTGGGATTTACAGGGATATAAATATATATATATATATATATATATATATATATATATATAATATATGTATTAATTACTATTGTCAAACAAAATATATCTATTTGATTCATTATTTTTTGGTAGAGTGCTATGTTTTTTACTATTGTTAAAAAATTGAGAGTAAAGCACTTCACAGCCTTGTAATGGAACATGAAATGAAGTATATTAATTGCAGGACGGATTCCGATAACTTAAAGTTAATAATTGAAATGTTTAACTGCTTTATCGATAGAGACTGAAAACAGTCTTAGTGGGCCAGTTCGTATCTAACGAAAGCAGGTATAATTCACATAGTTTTGATTACTCTCTAACATAGCATAATAGTAATGACAAATATGTTAATCTAGAATTCATTTTTGCAATAAGCTCTTCATCATTTCGATAATTATGCGCTATTGTTACTATTGTAAACATATATGATGTCAACAATTTGTTGATAACAGTCCGACAACGAGTATTGTGTCAGACCTCCTGATGAGCATTATTTATATTTACAAGTTGAACTGATATTTCAAGAGATTACACTGTCCTTCTAAGCATTGACATTATTATAGAAGAACCTTTCACGAATGAAATTTGTGAAAAATAGATTACTTTAGATACTATTATAGCTTTCTTTATCGAAAAACCATCTACGATCAAGCAAAGACAAGTGCTTACAGACGCACGTTTTTGTCATAGACCAAACCTGTAGAAAGATTTTGAAAAGGAATTTTCACTAAACATTAACTATTTTACTAAATTGTCCAGTTTTAGATTCCCAGATTCTTTGATAATACTGAAGATGATAATGATTTTTGCCTTTTCAAGCTTAGAAAACTCAAAGTTTTGCAAATAAAATTGAATTAATCGAATAATACTTCAATTAAGTGTTTTTTATGACCACATTAACCTATAAATACTAAAAATGTCCTATTACAAATTTACAAATTTTTATAACAATATTCGTTTTTGTTATTAAGATAAAAAAGATTTTAAAATTTTACCACGTAGATTTTGATTGTCTTTTTGTTATAAGCCTAAAAAGTAATTGTTATCAAGGATACATTCACATTCGTTTATGATAAAACAAATGAAATGTATCTGAAAAAATATTCAAAACTTCTAATGCTATTGAAAAAAATTTGCAAGAGCCTTAAAAATAATCTAATCTCTAGCTATGTTTACAGTATAGAATCTTCTATTAAAATATAAAAACTTACCCTTGACTACTTCATGCTCACAAATAACGCCTTGACCTGAACACAATCTAATGAGCAAAGGCTCTTTTTCTCTCCCCTTTCTAACAAAATACTGAATACTATGAGGGTATTTAGCCATCCCAAAAAACAGAGTAATAAAAGTGGAATGAAAAAATACAGAGATATCAGCTCTTTCGTTTGAAAGCTTAGCAAAGTTAAATTTAACTCCAGAATCTGTGTAAAACTCTCCAAGATATAGATGAGGATAATCAATATTTAAATTAACTCCAACATGAATTGTAAAAGTAGAAATATTCCATGAGTTTGTCAGTTCTCTGAGTACATTAATGTCATCTAAATTTGACTCTGCCAGAATCATTCCAGAATCTTCACATAACTTCTTTGCCTGTAGTTTTGGTATGCTGTCTTTGCTATACATTAAGTGGTAGCATACATTTCCAAGTTTAACTGAGTTGTTAGAGCAGTTATGTGTAGTCTCACAAGCATAGTAATTGTAAGGATTGTATGATGTTTTAATACAATCTATTGGTATGTATTTGAGTGGCTGTTCTATATGCTGATTGTATAAGCCGACGCACCCTCCTCCGTAGCTAACTGGAGAATTGTAGGGCTCGTAAAAAACCCTTTCATTTTTAGTAAAATTGAGCACATTCCAAAGTGGAAATATAGTACCATAATCATCAGTGATAAAGCCGTCTTTCAAATTTGGATGGTAATCAGCTACCCATCCGATTTCAAAACAATCGCCGTACCTAACTGTTTGGAGTTGATCACTCTGGTATTGCAAAAATTCAACACTCTCAAGATAATGGCTTGCTCGTTTCATTCCATAGGATAAACAAACTTGCTTAGCATGCGGATGAATCCACTTTTTTTCATAGGCGTAAAATGCATAGTAGCAGAAATTTTTATATTGATAATGAGTCAATGAAAATTCTTTGTTAATTCCTTTTAGTTTTGGGCAGTATTCCTGGAAGGTACTTGTTAAACAGAGAATAGTAACTGTTGCAGAAAACGTCCAAAAAATCTAAATATTAAGAAGATAAATACCTTATCCAGTTAGACAGAAACGTAGTCTAGCAAAAGACGACTTGGGAAGTCCAATCACAATCAAATTACAAAAAAGATGCCTTCAAAAACGGCTTATGCATTCAAATATCCGAAACAACAAGGATTCATGGGCCGTTGATGGCGCATAATTGTTTCCATTGTTAGCAATTATTGGCGCTTGGCTCCTGGGCCATTAATGCACCTACCATATATCCAACAATGAGCCAATAACAAAGTATTTAAGCAAATTCAAATGATTTCAAAAATATTATCAAATATTGTCAAGTATATTTACACTATAGACAATGAATATAAATAAATTTTGTAATAAATTATTGTTTGTGTAGAAAAAATATCACCATAGTGATTGTAGTTAGTTTACATACGAGTGTTTTATATTTTTTAGAATGTTATTCAGTAAAAGTTTTGAGTATTGTATTTTACATCATATAAAGAATTTGAAAAAAAGCTTAAAAAGTCTTCATTTTTGGCTCATTGTTCGATATATCATTAGGCCATTAATGGCCCAGCAGCCAAACGCCAATAATTGCCAACAATAGAAACAATAATGGGCCATTAATGATCCATGAACCCTTGTTGCTTGGAATGCATTAAGTTATTAAACCTTTGCTTGCCGTTTTAAGTGCCAACAAATTTTAATGACTAATGCAAAAGTTTTAGTATTTGAATAAAGAGTTGTCATAGCCTGTAATTAAAAATTAAATATGTAGGCAATTATAATTGGATAATCTTTATTCGGATATAGAATAATAGTAATAGCAATGATTGTGGCTTTAAGCCAACATAAGGTGGCTAAGGGTTTAATTAAATAAATTTGACATTCGTAGGCAATGTGATTATGTTCTTGACAAGATATGCAGAAACAAACAATAAAGTGACTACTAAAGTCTGATTCATTATATTCCGTTAGGGATTTAGTACAAAGAAAAGTACATTTTCTCTACAATAAATGTTTGTCGGAAACCGATATACATTCAACTGAAAAATACAAATGTGATTGGAATAAATTTTCTGCGACCTCTATTTTTTTTCGATAATAGTTATTCAAATGATTCTATATTTGATGAATGTAAGATTTAAGAATTGCAAATAGAGTGATAAGAGCAATAATTCCATTTTTGTTGCGATTAAGGTGACCAGATCAAAAACATGTCAATGGAGAACAAAAATGTAGCATTCTATTTGTTTTTAGATTGCGAATTAAACTCTTTATACAAAATTTATACAATTCTTGACAACTTTACGAAACATTTCTCTTAATTTGATCTCGTGTTTGAAAAGCTTAACATTTTATCTTGATCCTGTGTCTGTAAATAGGATAAATAATCTTTTTATAAAATGCTTTCGCAACTGGAATGCAAAAAGAAGCAAGACAGTAGCCGACTTTTACAAAGTAGTTCAGCCACAGATACAGAAGCAGAGGCGCAACTAACTTCAAACTTTAGAGGAGACAAATTACTTTGTTACAACGTAAGGCGAGCTTAGTCTAAAACGTTTTCTACAATTTTGTGAACTACACGGCGTAATTTTTAAGCAAAATTCTATACAAATTTCTAAAGCATAAGATCTCATATATATTGTAGAATATTAATACATTTTTAAATAGATACATCATTACTTACTGTTTTAAACAAAATCCCAATGTTAATATAATGGAATATAAAAATTGGTCGGAAAATGCAATGAAATTTCGCAAAAAACAAAATATTTTGAAAATTTTTCTTAAATTTTAAGCACTGTTAGCTGTGATAATGAATGCTAACACTCACAATAAAAAAACTTATTGCATGTACCTTAAAAATCAAATTTTGTTATTTAAAACTAGTTGAACGTAATACCTTCTCCGAAGGGAATAAGGCTGGCAATAATGAACAATGTAAGAAGGATATTATACAAATGAAATATAATCATGACGACTAATCATCGCTAGTTAATACTCTTCGATAACGTACTGTTAATATTTCGGACTATTTTCTCATTTAAATTATATTATATATAGACTTCGTTGAGAAAATAGCAACTTAGGTCGCTGTAACTTTCATTGTGGACATAATGCGTCTGATCACCAGTGAAAATTAATGAGTGAAATTCTGGAGAATTTTCTTATCGTCACATTGGCTGAGCATTAGTCATGGTTCACGGTGAACCATGCAAATGAATTCTTAGGTCATGGGTTTTGATACTTGCCTGTGCCTTTTATATATATATATATATGTATATTAAACCACTTCATTTTCAGATTATTAAAGATTTATTCAATTAGAAATTTAGGAAGGGTACGTGCCTCCTGTCCTTTTTGATTGCACCCCTGTTCAGAAACAGGTAGAAGAACATCCTATAACTTATAATACAGAGTTAAAATATTACATAGTACTACACCCAGGCTACTGTAAATACGGCCTGATGATTTGCATTGGAATTTACTAAAATGAGGTCATAAAAACACCTCACTCACACGCCAGTATTTGAGGTAAAAAGTTTTTTTAGGAATTCAATAGAGAAAATTAGTAATTTTGAACATCTCTGCATACATTTTGCCCTATTTTATATTGTGTAAAAATTGTATTGAAACATAATGCCAACCATAATGAACAATAGCATACTTTTGTACAATTGAAATCAATTACTTGACGTACATTTACGCTAAAGATTAAAGAGGATTACTATTAAAAATATTTTCTAAGCTTTCTACTTTGAGAGGGAGCATTTCTAAAAAACGTTTATACTCAATCAGGGATGAGATTGTCATTTCACTTTATTTGAAGAATTTATAGCCGCCGACTACGTCCTTGGCATGATAATGCTGATATTTGGGAAGAAGTTAAAATATTGTCAAAAATACATTGAGTTAGTTGTAATATGACTCATATTAGATGAGTATGTAAATTCAACCATCATGAATGTATATTGCAAGAAAGCAATTAAAATACCATTTGAAAGCCTACGAAACGTACTGGTAGTACATAAATTATGAATTACCACGAAAACCAGACACAGATAAAGCTGTAGTATTTACTTAGAAAGTGAAGGGTAGTTCAGAATCATCCTGTGTATAATGTTATTGTAGTTAATTCCATTTTTAGTGATATGCAAGTGCATTTGTTAGTTTAAATTTTATACTATTTTTAGGTTTAATAATAAATGAAAAGTAGCATACGTAGCACGACATTTTCCTTAATATCGGGACATTTGGCAATTGCTTATAATGTGGGACTGTTTCGCATATCGCGGGACGACTACTCACTCTAGTTGGAGTTACCACAAAATTGTACATTAGTTTTCTTTTTTCAATTCAAAAAATCAATTTTACATTTAAAAAATATGTAGGTAACTCTTTGTATCCTAAAATATATGTTATAATTAAAAACGTCTAAATTTAAGAAGTAATGGATTATCATTGGTACAATTTTTTGCGCCATCACATCCCGGGCTATAGTACTTTATTAAAAAAAATCACATTTTATGTACAATACGAACCGCATATTTATTTAAAAATGCTCACATTCAGTTTTTCTAAGAATTACTATTAGTGAAAGCAATCGGAACTGAAATATCACAATTTTGGTTTGCTCGAATCATAAAATCTAAAATTCATTTATTGTCCTTGGTGAAGGGAGTTTCAATAATATGATTTAATTCAATATATTGCAACGTATTTATTGGCATCGAATTTGATTTCAATAATATTGCAATATCATTGGAAGGTGTTTTTGTGAAAACGTTTCCAATAACATTGTTATTTTTTGATTTTTAGCTTTGCTTTTAAAGAAATAAACAGGAAAATAATATTAGCTATTCACAACAACCAGTTTGAATAGATACTACAATTGTACCACTTTTTATATGGTGTCTTTTTAGCTTTTTTTAGATTAATCTTTTTAAGTGAGAAATTTTTTAATCTGCATATTAAAAGAAACCCGATCATTGACTTTCTATTATATTTTGAAAAGCATGAGATTAAAAAAAATTATTATGAAAACTTCAATAAACTGAAAAAATATTTTCTCAATTTGGGAATATGCTGAAAATATGGTTAAAAGGATCATGCTTTGGTGTACTGTTGAAAAAAACAAATGCCATTTCCAGTGCTCACTTTTGTTGCAATCATTGTATTCTTCGCATGAGATTCTAATATACCTCTAATTATTCTTCAACTATTAAGAAACAAACACTCGCCTGAATTAAAATACATTCACTTAAAAAACGAACATAATCAAAATTCTGGAAAGACATAAACCAAAAAAAGTTACTAAGGCTGTATGTTTATTCATCAAATATCTTGGAATGAATGAATATACATTTCAAATAATATGCACAAAATGTAATAGAATACCACAGTGTTTATTTAATAGGCAATGAAAACGCCATCGACTGCACATTGTTTGCATTTAATAAATATTACTTTGAGAATAAGTACTTTTTAGGGCCGATAATGAGGATAGTATCTTAGATTGCGAAATTTCCAATATCTTAATTTTTAGAATATCTTATAAAGATCAGTGTGAAAAATTATACACTTGAAAATATTGAATATTTTCCACAGAAAAAACAGGAGTTTGGAAAAACTTTATTAAAAATTATGAGATTATGCTTTAGAATTACAGTTCATTTGTGTGATCAAATGAAACTCTTTCACGTTGGTGAGTAACCGTTTCCCTTTTTTTGCTTAGAGCGTCTCCAGGTCAGTCTTTGTAGTTTAACCGTAAATATTCTTAGAGCCGCCTTACTCAGCAAAGTTAACCATCATCCAGTCAACTAAAGGCATATCGTCATCAAAAAGTTGATGGTTTGTGTATGGTGGGATGCTAAGGGCTACATCTACTGGGCAGTGCTCAAACAAAATAGCACAATAAATTCTGTGTTATATTGCAAACGATTGCAATGTGTTGTTGATGCAATTACACATAAGACTCCTTTATTGAATATTGTCAAATTTCTCCATGATAATGCCAAGCCTCACATTGCCAAAACCACTTTTGAAAAGCTTCTGGAACTGGAATGGGACAGACTATTGCCTATTTCAATCTCTACAAAACTTTTTTAACGGGAAAGCTTTCTTAAATGACAAGGAATTGAAAACCAATTTTGGTCTGATTTTTAACACTAAATACATTGATTTCTTTGAAAAGGGAATAAGTGATTTACATAATGGCTGGGAAAAGTTCATACAATCTAGTGGTGACTATATTGATGTTTGATTTGTTTTTTCTTTTGTTTATAGTATTAAAATATATAAAAATTCTTCAAATTTATATTGTCCAGAAACTTTCTTACCAACTCAATATATACATAAATGATATTTAATGGCTGAAAAATAATAAAAATATATTTATTTGATGATTTCAATATTTATTATGTATAAAATCTTCGAAAACTTTAAGAAACCTGAGTCAAAATTCTATTCAAAATTTAATATTTTCTACTTGTTTCCAAATGACAGTAATTGGGATAAAATAATAAACCATAAATTTATTTCTTGCATTTTATTTATTTATTTAAAAAATCTTCGAAAATCTCTAAGAATTTGAGTAAAATATTTTTCACATTTTGTATTTTGAAATAAGAGTAAATGGCTTAAAATAATTACAAAAGATATTTATTTGATGCATTTGATATTTGTTATTTCAACATATCTTTGAAAATGTTTAGAAATTTACCGCACATTTTTTCCAAATTTTGTATTTTCTTGCTTTCAAATGATAGAATATTGCTTAATATACATAATGAAAACATAATTATTTAATGTAATAGATAGCGTTTATTTAATATATCTTCGAAAATTTTGAAAAAAATTGAGTCAATTTTTTTTCCAAAGGTTAGTATTTCTTTCTTTCAAATAACGTTTAATGGCTTAAGGTAATAAACCTACTAATTTCCCAACAAAATACAACCTATAAGCTGAATTAAAAAAAAATTTGAGAAATGTGTCTCTCATTAAATTGTAGACTTCACGCGCATTTTATTTATTAAAATTTGATCATAGCAAGACACAACAATCAAAAAATGGTTAAGTAAGATAAAATCTTTTGCAGGGCACTCAAGTTTTAAAATACGACACATTTTTAGTTCAGATTTAGTTTACATAAAATCTTACCATATTCATTAAAAGCGAGTCTTACTAAAATAGAAGGGGAATTGCTAATTGTCGCATTCACCAATCAAATTGTTAGTATTTCATTTATTTCTATGTTACGTTTTTAAATTATTTTTATTTTAATTAATGCAGACAACTGCAAATGTAAGCATTCATTAAAAATATATTTGGCAATAAATTTAAATGTAAATTAATTTTTTCTTATAAGTAGTTTAGAAATATGATACTTAAGTTGTATATAAAATGTTGGTAGTGGATACTATTAATTAAAAAATAAAATGTCACCAATAACATTTATTGCAATAATTGCAAATGCTATTTGATTTGTCTATGCCAAGGATTTTTTCTGCAAAAAAGTTTCAAGGAAGAAATGACAACAAAATTTTCGGAATTGTGTATTTCACATACTTGTACACGGATCGATTTTTTGTATCAAAATCGAACCATGGGAAGGCCAACCTTAGCCTGTGCGGGGCAAAATACGGCAAATGATCGAAATAGTAAAGTAATAGCAAAGTCCGTGTGATCAGTCCCACATTTATTTGTTGTAATCTGTTTTATGGGGACAGCTGCATCTAATTAATGCAACTCAATACCGTGTTACCTAATCAACTTTGAGATTATTCAAGCGCGTTTAACCGCTGCGTGATTTCTTGGGAATGCGCAGCCGGGCTCAAGATAGAGATTTGCCTGCTTAATTTCCGAGTGATGATTTTCCGATCTGACATTGTAGTAAGTTTGTGAATGAAAATCAACCAATAATATGTCAGGATTAAAGTTGGATCGCTCTTGTTGAAACACACCACTCTGAAATATTCTAACCAATAAAATAGCACGACGATTTTAAGACCGCTCACATGAAAACACAAATTTTGTTCTTATGCGTCTGCTAGTAGTAAATTATAGTGTGCATATTAAAAGTTCATACTTACTCAAACATTTTCAGCAGATTTTTTTTAGCCCGGGACCCCAAAATCACGTTGCCCATGGGATTCACCCTCTCGTCCTCCCAAGGGGGTGCTGATCCATGGAATTTGCACCGATCCACACATTACTAAAAAGAAAACCATAAGAGAAACGCAGCGACATGAGTAAAATTATAAGATACAACAAAATATGTAGAACTCTGCGGTAGGCAGTACCAATTTCAATGTCATGGTATTTTGACGAAGTAAAGTCTGCTCCCCAACATTGGTTGAAACTCAAGTTATCTGCTTTGTTTTATTTGCAAATTAAGAGAAGTTCTTGCTGTTATACATGTAGAATAATGCCCTGTAATTAACCAGTAATATAAAGCCCTTAAACAATAAACTTATTACAAGCATTTGCTATATTTATTAGTTAGAATTAATAATAAATATATGCAGAGTTCTGACACGTTATTTATTTGTGCATTTCAGTATTATAAGATTGCGAGGTAATATTGATAAAATATTAGAATTTACAAACAACATTTGAAATGAGAAATCAGGCTTTAGGATAAAATTTTTTCGGTGCAAGAAATCCGAATAATGATTTCTTTCAAAACAACTTTCATTTTTCTCCTCAATTTGAGGTAACGGGTGGGACTTTAAAATTTGAAATTTCTTTGTCTAAAAATTGCCTAGAATCTTCTCTTCCACAACTTTTTATTTATAAAAGATTGATTCTAGGATATTTATTTTGAACATTATAGTCATGACAAAAAAATCTAATTAGGCTTAAGCGGAAATGCTACTTCAAAAAAATTCCCAATTCAATTTTTATCCCTTGTAAGAAGTAAATTCCACTTCTGGCCTTTGGCATAAAACTTGTTTAACAAAAAAAACAAGGTGCATGAATCAAAACAAAATTGATTATAGTAATATATTTCTTTTATATTTATTTTATTAGTAATACATTAAAAGAAAAACTATACTTTGAAATAATAAATCAAAGTTACTACTACAATTGAAATCTAAGTAAATTTAGAGAAAAACGTAAAGCAATCCCCACTGTTTTTCAATGTTATGATAAAACAATTAATTACAACATTCCTCTACTACTGTACAAAGTCTAATTCAAGTGACAAAATAAGCAATACTCTAAAACTTTTGAATGAAACAAATTTTTCAAAGAGAATAAAGTAAAAAAATAACAAAACATTTCAAGTAAACAAAGAAAACCAGAACAAAATTAGATTAAAAAGTAAAATGGTATTACCCAAAAACCCTGAAAAACCATTTAAAAATGGAGCAGATTTAAACTGACTGCATAAGTAATTTATCTTTATATGCCAAGTATATAACTGGCTGCTCACTAAGATACAGGCCGGATACTTCGCTGTCCCCTTCAGATCAAATGCTAGAGTTATCTGCCATTCTTAAGACGACCGCATAAAACAAATTAGGGACAAAGACCGCTTTGAAAGATTAGTCAATAACTTGCATGAAAAATTCATTTAGTTCCTCAAATTTCAAAATGAAATACTGAAAAACAGGAGGCAAAAAATATTGTTGAGCAAAGACAAATTTCACGCCTGTAAAAGTTTATCCCAACATACCAGTGACAAAATTATAAAATTCCATTGCAAAAAACCACTATATTAATATAACTGAAGAAGGCCAAAAATATGTTCGCATCTATGGTAGAAATGCCCAAAAAATTTAAATGAAATGACATATAGGGCAATAGCCATCCAGGCCGCCTTAGAGATTAAATCATGATCTGGTATATTAAAGTTCATACTATTTCTTGAATACCAAATGTTATCAAATCAAACATCCAATTATTAAAAGTAAGAAACTTTCCTATGAGGACTTTCAAAATTTCAGATATGGAAGATGTGAGCAGGTAACAAAAGCCTATATTGACAGAATACACATCTTGAAAAAAACAGCCACTCTTAATCCATCTTCATACAACTGAAACAACCAAGGAGCAGATCAGTAATAAATAATAGTGTTAAAAATTTAGTACATATTGATGCTAAAGTAAAGAATTTTAATATTAATGTAGAGGTAGCGCTGTCACTTTGTTGTCAAAGAAAATTTGCACTGCTTTGAAACTTAAACACATATACACAAACTTTGTGTTGCAATTAACAAATGTAAAGTTAATGCTGAAATTTATTAATATGAATTTTCTCATAAACTTCTTTGTAATAGAAAATTTAAATGAACAATTGATTTGGGAGTGGGTACATTAAACAGTTTTTATGCAGATATTGATGATGGTACAAGTTGACTACAGGGTAGAACATCCTAATGATTCACATTTAATAACTTCCAAAATATTTGGTCAATTTATGCGTGGTTTGCTTGCAAAACAATAAATAAAGATTAAAATATTACTACAATTGGGGTCATAAGTTTATATACGCCAGCAATGCATGAACAAATTTATCATTTATTCAGTATATCTTACAGCAATTATGGTATAAACCCAAGAACAAACAGACAATCATTGACTACAACCACTCAAAACACAATTTTGACATTGGGCCAACCATTCTTTGAATTATGCAACATTTTTACATCTCAAATCTGAAATTGCAGAGTCAAAAGTTTCAATACAATGTTCAATTCGCACAACATTTTGCAGTTAATATTTTGTAGCATGTCTCTTAGCATTATTGACAGCAACCAGATGTCTATGGTAGACATCTACCAGCTTCTGAGAGAATTCGGGGGAATTTGTCTCCATTCCTCCTGACAAATTGCAAACAGCTCCTCCAAATTGCAAGGACGTCGGCAATTGACACTTCTTTTCAGTTCTTGCCAAATATTTTCAATCGGATTCAGATCCGGGCTTTGTGCAGGCCATTGGATAACCTCAATCTTTTTTTATTTGAGCGAGTGTGTGACCAGGTGCGATGTGTGCTTCAGATCATTATCATTTTGGAACATCCACTTGTGAACCAGCTTCAGATTTTTTGCTGATTGCTTGATGTTTTGAGCAAGTATTTCCTTGTAATCTCCTCTTCGCAAAATACCATTGACTTTTACGAGGTTTCCAGTCCGCTTCCAGCAAAACACTCCAGAGCATGAGGCTCCTCCATGCTTCTCAGTGGGTACTGTGTTCTTTGGTTTTAGTGCTTCATCCTGCTTTCAGCAGACGTAGCTAACATCATTGTGGCCAAATAATTCAATTTTAGTCTCATCACTCCACAGGAATTGGCGCCAGAAATCTTTTTCTTCTTCTAGGAACTCATTGGCATGCTGCGTTCTGGTCTTCAAGTGGCTATTCTTGTACAAGGGTACTTTCCTGGCTTGAAACCCTCTCAAGGCATGGCGATGCAATACCCTTTTCACTGTATTCTTTGACACTGGCGTTCCCTCCATTTCCAAATCTTGACATAGTTGCTTTTTTGTGAGTTTGGGATTTCTTGTCATTTTCTGACCAAATTTCTCTCAGCATTTCTTGATAATTTTC
The DNA here is from genome assembly GCA_900660155.1 of Hofstenia miamia. Lineage (NCBI taxonomy): Eukaryota > Metazoa > Xenacoelomorpha > Acoela > Hofsteniidae > Hofstenia > Hofstenia miamia. The sequence continues at coordinate 155,332 of CABFPE010000634.1, read as the reverse complement.
TGTTTCCTTCTGATCTGGGCTTTATTTCCACTGATCCCGTTACTTTATTTTTCTGAATAATAGTTTGTAATAAAGACCTGGGCAGTTTCAGTCATCTAGCGATTTTTCCATATGACTCCCCAGAATCTTTCAAGACAACTATGTGGACTTTTAGGTTTGTGCTGAGCTCTTTGCCTTTCCCCTGGTGATCAAAGAGAAGGAAATAGGTTAGCTGGTTGTGATTGTTTACATAAGTTAGTGTAGGGTAGCTTACAAATAGCTTACAAGTACTTAAAGGTACATATCTATTATTAGAAAATCTTTTCAAGCACAATTACTGTCCTAATTCAGCACTGTATGAAAACTTTTGATCCTGCTTTTTCAGATTTTCATTGTGAAAATATTACATAATCCTACGAACTGTTAGGCAACATTGAAATTGTGTTTTGGGTAGTTACATTCAATCGTAATCTGTTCATTCTTGTGTTTATAGCATCATTGCTACATGATTAGCTTAATAAATTAATAATTTGTTCATACATTGCTGGTGTATGTAAACTTATGACCCCAACTGTACATATAAACATTTGAAATATTTATGTTTACATCTCAGTCTGGCAGCCATGGTGTTGAATCACTAATTTCTAGTGATTCTGAAATGAGAGAATAAAGATGTGCAAGATCTATAAACTGAACTATGTTTTTCAACTACTTCATTTTAGAGCTGGGTGCCAACCAGCTGAGCCGCTTCCGCCAATATATTTTAGGCAATTCCTTGCTGATTATCAAACTAACATCTTGACTCTTGATAAAAAGTTATTACTACTTCTCTGTTCTTATTTATCTGGCCGTTCTCAAGTGCTAATTGTAAACAATAGTAATTCTGATAGGTTTCTGGTCACTTGTGAGGTCCCACAGGGCTCGGTCCTTGTGCCATTACTGTTTATTATTTCCATCAACGACCTCCCTAAAGTTGATCCTGAATGTTTACCAGTATTGTTTGCTGATGATCTTAAGATTACAACCTCTAATGTCGCTGCTTTAAACTCAGATTTCACTTTATTACAATCTTGGTGTGTGAATAATGTCATGAATTTTAATATTTCTAAATTCCAGTTGCTTATTATCCCACCTCCAACTGATGATTATAGCCCAGTAATGCTTTTTGTCACTGCCTCATCGTATGTCAATATTATTATTATTATTATCCTTGCATCTCACAGCTTCATGCTGGTATCCCTCTCAGCTCGGGGCTCACCAGTTCCCAGGGAGTCTGAGAGCTTTCCTCAGGACTCTAGCTGTTCCTAACAATGCTGCCTTCTGTGCTACTGCTCCTCCCCACTTTGGTGTACTCCCAACTGCCAAGTATCTCTTATGCTTCTTACTTACTGCTCCTAGTGCTCCTACTACTACCGGGACTACTTCAACCTTCTTTAACTTCCACAGTCTTTCTATTTCCTCTGCTAACTCTCTGTACTTTTCAATCTTCTCTTTCTCCTTGCTTTCTACATTTCTGTCTTTTGGTACTGCTATGTCTATTACTGTTCCTAATCTTTTCTCTTTGTCTACCACTACTATGTCTGGCCTCCGTGCTTCTATCACTTTGCTCGTCTGTATGTTGAAATCCCACAGTATCTTAACCTTCTCATTTTCTATTATTATTTGTGGATGCTTTATGCTAATTGCACCAAAAGTTTTAAATCCAATACGTAAAAAAGAATTTGAATCAGATCATTCTATTTTTGAATCATTATGGATCGAAATTAAATCACCTACAAATTCTTCAGAAAATGAATTAATTAATGTTACTTATAATCCAAATAAGAACTTTCTTGCAGACTATATAAAGTATAAATGCAATGAAATTTCAGATATTCCCAGCAATAATTACTCATTAAACATATTAGGTGACTTTAACATCAACTATTTCAATTTTTATAAAAAAAATTCATTGAGAGAATTATGCGCTAGTTATAATTTAAAAATTATCAACACTCAAACTCCCACTCGCAAAACGACATTAATTGATTATTTTTTATCCAATTCGGAAACTATATATAAGACTTGTATCCTTGAAGCCTTCAGTGATTATATTAGTAAGATTCAAGTTAAGATCTCTAAATTAAAAACGATTTATTCTATGGATTTCAAAAACTATTCGAGTAGTCGACCATTCAAGATGATTTAATTTAAGCACAACTGATAATCAAGTAATTAAGAATAAAAATAATGCAGAAACTCTTTGAACTAGCTAAAACTAATCCGACCGAAATAAATTGGACAAATTACGAAAGATCAAAAAAATTAATTAAGGACTTATGCGCTAAAATTCCAGCTTTAAAAGAACGTCAATTTTGGAAAACCTAAACTCTTCTAAGCAAAAGTGGACATTTTTAAACCGTTTTATTGGAAAATCGAATGTTCTCAATGTTGAAATTTTAGAAATTTATATTGATAATAAAAAATTTACCGATAAAAAAAGGATTTAAATCAGACATTTAAAAAATTAGGTAACTTCAATTTTCCTAAAACTTCTCTATCAGAACTTAGGCAATCAAATTGTAAGTCAACGTTTCAATTTAGGCTGTCTACAGTAAGAGAATTGAAAACTATTGTACACAATTTAGACGTTAATAAATTTTCCGGTTCCACTCATTTACCGTACTTTATCATTAAGAAATTCTTTCATGTATTTGGCGAACATCTATCATTTGCATTTAATCAATGCATAGTTGAAAACAAATTTTCGGAGATAATGAAACATTCAGATAAAACACCATATACAAATGGAGATCCCCCCATTGCTAAAAATTATTGGTCAATCTCACAAACGAACCCTTTTGTAAATTATCCGAAAAATTATTGCATATTCAAATCAACCAATACCTTGCATCTGAGAATATCTTATCATCTAAACAATATGGTTTCCGCGCTAAGCATAGTACAAGTGATTCAATTATTTCAATTACTGAGAAAATATCCTCTAATAAATCTCAAAATAAATCCAGTTTCATAGGCCTTCTAGATTTAAGCAAAGCATTTAATTCAATAAAGTTTAAAATTTTGGCGATTTAACTTAAAAATTACGGATTTCAACAAAATTCAATTACGTTACTTACTTACGTTTTAGAAAATTGAAAACAGTGTGTTTTAATAAATAATATGAAATCTTATTATATTAAACCGATCGAGGAGTGCAATAAGGCACAGTATTAGGGCCAATTTTATTTGAAAGATATGTAAATGACATAATTAAACATGTAAAACATAGTGAAATATATCAATTTGCTGATGATACTTGCCTCATAAATACAGATAAGGATGCATTTAAAAATTTACAAAGTGAAATTGAAAATCTTTCTAATCAATTAAAAATTAATATTGAAAAAACGCAATTCATTATATTTTCCCCTAATTCTGTAAAAGAAATAACAAACAAGATCGAATTAATTGTTAACAGTGTTTCAATAAAACAATCTGATCATGTTATATATTTAGGTGTTGATATTGACAAAGATTTAAAATTCGATAAATTTCTTCTAAAAAAGTTACAAAAAATGGCTTCTTGGCTTCTGGCGTGCGTTACTTATACCACCTAAGAAATTTTGGGCCAGATTATCACGTTCAATTATTACATGCCTTTTGTTTATCACAATTGCATTATTGTTCATTTATATTTATAAATTTTAATACAAAAATCCGCTATTTATTATCAAAAACTTTTAATTGGGAATTAAAAACATTAAATTTTGCACGTAAGCATGACCATGTTAGTGAATACAGACGAAAGTATAATATATTATCCCCGCTATATCAAGTACAATTCCATGCAGATTCAATTTTATTTAAGTATAAATATTGGCGACAATCAATTTCTTTTCTTGATAATTACTTAAAAGTAAATCCTCGATCACATAAGCTCATTTGTAGCAGTATTTCCTATCCTAGTTTTCACCTAGCAGCCTCTAATATTTGGAATGATTTAGAAAATGAGATAAGATTGAGAAAAAAATTACAAAATAATTAGAAAAAAAATTAAAAATTGCAATTTTACATCTACAAAATACAATCGGAGACAGAAACATGCTAAGCACATTTACTGATTTTTTACACTGAGCTCACACACACACACACAATTGTATTATTATTATTATTATATTATTTATATTTAGTTTGTAGATTAATTTTAACTTCTTAGCAAATATATTGCTTTGACTCTTATTGTTATTATTATTACTATCTTAAAAAGATGTTCATCAGGTTCTTAAATTCCGACATTTTTTAGGCTCTTTATTTTGAAAAAAATTTGAAATTCATTTTTTAGCTTGTCAAAATCAGTCATTGAGTAAAATTTTGATAGTTTATTTAAAGCTGATACTGGAAAGTTTTCAGAAAAAAACAGGCAATCTATGAGGGGGAAGCACTCTAAATCACAATATTCAAATCGCAGCCTGAATTATTACACAAAATTCAGTAATAGCCACTATTTTAATTTGTTTATGATTCATTTTAGGCTCAAATACCATTTCATCATCATGCTTTTCTCTAATAATCTTTATTTGAATCCAAAAACTTTTCAGGTTTATTTGAGTATTATTACATAACATGAAATATTTGTAATTCATCATAAATTTTTTCAAATTATTCCATACTTTCTCAAAAATGATAAATAGATAAGGAAAATTATATACGCGCATGTTGTAAGAAAAGAAAATAATTTTGCGGAGCGTCAAGTTTTGAATAATTCTCAAACAATGATTGCGCAATCAACTCAATTTCAAAACTAAAATCGACGTTAATTTTTAATTTAATGTCTTGAGCATCTTTAGCCTATGGTCTGCATCAAAATAGCGTTGATTTTTAAAATGTGTGAATAGATTTAAAATTATTAAGTAAACTAGCGAATGCAGCATCAAGCCATTCAGAAAGAGATTTTCTGTTGGGTTGAGAGCTATATACAGAAAAAGAATCTGTTTCAAGATGATGCTAATGCATTTGATATATTGTATTCGCATTAGAAAATGAAAGATATATTTTAAGTGCTTTTTTCCCTCTCATTTATTGTTGGAAAACTTAAATCATTTCGGACCCTATAAGACTGCAAAAATCGCTAATTTGAAAAAATTCGGATAGAATCAGATTGTATCCGGACCTAGAAGTGTCGGATGTGGATGCTATTATCAGAAAGATTTCCCTCTTCAAAGCATCCTTGTCGCACGATGGCGTACAGAATTCCATTCTGAGAGCCATCATAATACGTGTCATAAGAATATGTTTAACAATTGCGCTAAACGCTCCGGTAAAATCGGCAATTACACAACCGATGCAGGTATCCGGTATCCAGTAAAATTTAACTTGGTGGACGGATTCTACTGGATAATATATTCTAATATAAAACTTGAATTATTTTTTCCATGATATGTAGGCTGTTATATGGAACAAAACACGTTTTTCTGACATATCAGGATGTAGTCTATTGAATATTTATTACTTTTTATTCGCAAGAGGTCGATAATAATTGAGAAATAAGGTTGTTTTTCATTAATCATTATGGCAACCAAAAGTAATAAGTCATATTTTTTCTGTTGGTCAATTTTGTAGTCTGCTTCAAATTAGATGGTTTTCAGATATGTAGTGCAGTTAAATAGAAAGTCATAAAAAGCCATATTTTTGTTTTTGAAAAATACGATAATATTTGTGGCTAGATGTCGTTAAAGTCATATTTTGGCATAGTTTTATTAAAATTAAGAAAAAAAACTTAAAAATTAATGTTGGATTGTAACTGTTTTAAATCATTTCGAGCAGTCGAGTACTAACAGTGTCCTAATATATATATATATATATATAT
>CABFPE010000634.1:116736-143181 GCA_900660155.1 Hofstenia miamia | reverse complement strand
ATATATATATATATATATATATATATATTAAGGTGATTAGGAAATTTGGTTATTGCGAGTGGTCACTGTGACTTTGGGCCCGTTGCGAGATGTCAACATGGTGCCCCTACCAAATGTTATGAATGATATTTTCAGTACAAGTTTTGGCATCTAGTAGATACTTCTTACTACTTCATACTTTGTACATATACAATGTGCATAAATATTGGGCCTCTCTATTATTGTTAAGATGTTTTTCTAAATTGATCCCTAATTCTTTTGCAATATTTATATAAATATTTTGATATTTTGATATTTTAGAGTCGCAAAATGCACACTTTCAAAGCTTGGAGCACCAAAATTGTTGAAAACTGAACTTAATAAGCTTTGTTTCTATTTTTGGAGACTATAATGTTGTTGAAATTTTGGGGCACAGTGAAGCGCACCCACTGTGCACCTTCAGTGGCGCCACTGATTGTTACCTTTTCTTCATTTGGATGAAAGCTTCATTCGGATTGAACATATTTATGAAAATTTTCCTTTAATTCTTAGCATTTACTGTATTTTGGTTTCAATAACTGTTTGAAAAAATAATAGCTACTTTTGGATTCTGAATTCAAAAAATCGAATTAAAAGCATTCTAAATATTATGATACAATAATTCATAACGACAAAATGATTATCAACGAAGATATTATTTAAGTATAGGAGTTCATAATGATCGCTTGAATACATACTTTAATTGATTTTCAATGTGTCAATAACAATATTCATGAAATTTGTTCCTTGTAAATACTGTACAAAAAGATAATCTCTTATAATTATAATATGATCAAAGATTAAGTTTTATGCTGTCAGATCTGACGTCCATCAAAGACTCTTAAGTGCGTTCACAGATTTGCATTGATTATAAGAAATTACAATTTCTTCTTTTGAACTAGGAAACATACAGTATGTTCTGTTTATGCCACATCATAAAAATTCAGTGTTCAAATTCTGAAGGTACTAAGGTTCACTGCTAAACATCTATTACATAAGTGTATTAACTGTTCAATTTCTACTTTAAATTTTGAGTCTACTTGCAAGATTCTTTATTATTGCACTAAGGTATTCAAGTGAAAAAGGTTTGGTTCGGCAGAGCTATATATGCACATTGTAGTAAATCCCATTTGTACTCAAATTCATTGATCATTAGTAAAAAATAATATTTATCGTTGATTTCTCTAATTATTTTTCCCGTTTTGTGGATATTATTTTAAAATCGGTTTAATTCCTTATCATGGTGCAGCTTGTTCGACTATGTTAATTGTACTTAGCAATTCATATATATATGTATATTTTTTAATATAAATTTGAAAAATCTAAGGCAGTTAAAAATTTAGACCGGGTTTGATTGTTAGGAATCATAGTCAGCATGAGAAATGCGGTAAATGAATATTTTACAATGAACTACACTAAAGCCCCTTATCTTGCCCACTCTTTCCAATAGCCATTAATGTTACTTTTGTACTGTAAATTTAGTTTTCTTTAACTTTTGCTTTTACAAAGTAGTGCAAGCTAGTATTTTTATCACAAAATGTGTCAATTTTCTTCCCATTGAATAATTGCTTCTAAGTGTTTTACATGTTGCAAATATTTTATTGAAAACAAGTAATACCTCTTCTGGTTGTAATTTGGTCTTCTCTTCACAGATAATGTTGCAGCCAATAGGGTCGATCGGGTTGGAAAGCTTTTTGTCATGTTGGGTGGCAGGATTTTTTCTCTACATTTGGTCATTTCCTTCAAATCAATAACGTAAACATTTATTACTGCTCAAATGTATATGTTGTAAAACTACTTTGAGCAATTGGCCGGTGTGGCACATAACTTTTGTGGCATGACAACAGACACTAATGCATGGCGAAGCATTTAGTTTACCCACTGTTTAGCTAACTAGTTATGTTTGAAAACATATATTTTTGTTTGTTTTGGTGTAATTGAGATTAATCAAAACTGCCTTGAACACTAACTTGCACTTCATAAAACCCTTTTTTCCCATTTGAACCTGCTTTATCAAAATTTTTTTGAGAGCTAATTTCATAAATGATCAGGGAAATATCTAGAGATATTCATTTTCTTACTATTATATTATGTTCTACCTTTTTAATAAATTCATTTTGTTAGTATTAGTTTTTGAATTTGTAGTGCATTAAATAAATCAAAATATTTGATTGAATGAAGACAGTTTCTGCATTACAAAAAATTTAAGGGAAAATACCAGTACCCACGCAAGAAATCACCCTTGAGTATAAATCCTTGGCATTTGATAACTGTGCTTGTGGTGAAGCTTCGATGAAAGTGGCCTGAGCACATTTATAAATAACAAATACTTTCTGAGAGCCTAATTTCTTATTTTAGAAGTTTTTCGTAAAATTGCTGGATTAACAAGTGCGTTAATCTAAATAATTTCCAAAAACCCAATACCAAGTTAATATTTTTATAAAAAAATCAGTCTTCTTGAAAAGTATTTGAATCATTGAAATGCCGCTTTGAATCAGTTTGCTAATAAGTTCAAACTTCGGCAGCACCATTTGAAATTTCGTTTCGTTTACCATGTTGGGGATAGTCAGTCTCCATGGACACAAAATCAATGGTAATTTCAGAATTATTCTTTTACCAACTTTGAAATATGCTACAAACCATAGAAACTAGTATTAATATTTCGAAATACAATTCAAAGTGTTGGCAAATTTTGGAATTAGAGCCATATTTTTTTCTAATTAATTTCAATAATTTCATTTCAATATTGCATAATCAAAGTATTAAAACCATTTATAAATCAATAAAACTTCAACTGAAATTAAAATGCCCATCGGGGATATGATTTCACACAAACTTCATAAACTTAAATATCAATTAATGTATTTTTGCTTAAAAATCTATGGTCGGAGATTTCTGTCCTAGTAGACAAGCTGAGCAGTGAGTGAAACCACGATCCGATTCCCTTAGTCCCTAGCGGGGGTAAGTCCAAAGCTGAACAACAGTTGAGAGGGATGAGCCCCTCCCGCTTTGGACAACAAGGCTACTAATGGTGGTAAATTTGTGAGCACCTGCTGCAACTAACAAAATACTGTGACACACCAAAGCTGTCTTACTGTCAAAGCAAATGCTGACCACTTACCTATCCCATTGGTCAGAAGAAATAGTCTTGACATGACTGCCCTTTGAAGAGCAGTGATGACTCAGGAACCAGGGGCATTCTTGTAAGCAGCGCTGTCACTGCTGTTCGCCGTCTGTCCACCAGAAGCTAAACAGACAGGCTTCACGACCGTCACCACCCCCATATGCACAAAGTACCTATGCCAGTACCCAATTTACTCTATTTCTTAACATTCATCTTTATATGTACAGCAATTCGTACAGTGACGCGTTTTCTAAAATATTGGCGTTGTTAAGTAACTGCCGCGTCGAGGCTGCCATACTAGAAGGGTTTGGGTGCACTGCCCCTTGGGTTCCTAGTTGAGAACTGAGAACCTAACATATATTAATCACCATTCATGAGGTAAACTTTTGCGAAAAATCAAAGATGTTTATCTGATTAAAATTGTAAAAACTTGTATTGCATTGGCCTAAAATTGATTGAATTTTGTAGTTGTAATTATTAAGATCTTGATATCCAGACATCTACTTAGCATTCCTTCAAAACATCAAACAAGCCTTGTTTGTATTTGATAAGAACAATTTTTGACTTGCTTAAATGCTTGTAGCATGCTAAATAAACAGCATGCAATGCTTGAGAAAGTAACGTTTTAATTGACTAAGAAATAAGTTTGTTTTGTTGTCAGAATAATGAAATTGACAATTAGTGTGACAATGCGTTGTTTGCATTGGGCTTTGCTGAAAACAATTTCATTTGTGGCAATCCTCCTTTCAAACTTTATTAACTAAAAATGCTCTTTTAAAGTATATGTGACCTGCTCTCATCAACTAAGCCAAAATACTTTGGAACTCTGATATCATCTGTACCTTTCCGCAATATTCATTAAAAGATTGCATGTTTATTCCTGCATCAAGAGCATTTGCAAGCATTAAAACTTTTATGCCATGAGTAAAAACTTTATGTAACAGATTTACCGGCCTATAGCATGAAAGTAAAAATGTGTAAGTTGTAATTGCAGCCATTTAAATTTTCCAATGAAGTGGTAACAGACTTTTAGGCTAGGGAAACAAAATCAAGGTACTTTAAAACAAATGAGCATTATTGCTTTGAAATTTGGTGATAGAATTTAGTTAAATATTTATTTTTAATGTAAATTATAGAAAAATATGCTTATGTAATTCATTTCTTGAATACGTCTAGGTATTGAATGATTCACATAAGATACATGGCCTACTAGGGTAGTAGTCTAGAAGACTTGAGCGGCTGCATGTCATGAACTTCCTTCAATTAAAAAAAAGATTTGAAGTAGTATCTCAGATGTTACGATTGAGTAGCAGTGGGTAAAACCGACCAAAATTGTACGATCCCGCACGTGACCAGTCAAAAATGTGCCAATTTTTTTACACAATTTAAGCTTCTATAATACGTTTTTCATTAATTGCTATCACTATTATGTAAAAATATTCAATAACGCATTTCCAAACACCTCTTTAAATTCAGAAATATTACGATTAATGTCATTAACCCAAAATTTATAAAATATTTCAAAATTTAACGATAAGACTGACAGGAAAGTATACGCTGTTTTACCAACTTAAAGGACATAAAAAAACAGTCACTGATATTGCTTTTTAGTTTTAACGTTAAGTTAAACAAACCTTTTTAGGCAATGAAAATCGCAAACGGGACATTTAATCAAACGGTGTAGAAGAAAATATAATACAAAAGTTTAAAGCTAGAAATATGTATATATGTAACTTTTTAATAATACATTATTTGACTCAATTGTGGAGAAAAGCACCTCATCGATTCTATGACATCCCTTTCGCGTTTTAGGAAAATTACATCCGGGGCATAGCCCCGAATGCCCCAATTGACCCTACGCTCCTGCATTGTAATATATTTTTTGTTTCATTTTTGTGTCAATGACACAATACAATCTAAACACACGTGTTACTCCATCAATCCAACTTAGTAATAATACTTTTAAACGTGTTTTATATGTTGGTCACAGACATTGTGTTTAAAAAACTTCTACCTTAATAAGTAATTCTCAACTGAGACTGTTTTTTCGATAAACTAAGGGCATGTCTCCATCTTTAAAACTAAGGATTCATTTCCTGCAAACAAGTTTTTTGTCGCTTATTTCATATAATAATATGGTCATGGATGCGGCAGAAATTTGACTGCCCTTACTTTAGGTTGGAGTTACTTATCGCAAATGGTACTTTTTTCAATATTTTTTACTTGGGTAAAGATCATAGGTAATTTCAGAAAATTTATGTTTTCATGGGAAACTTAGAAACTGTTCACAGACGGGACATTTTTCCAACAAGTTTGAATGATCTTATTAGTCGATGATATATTTTTGTTGAGAAATACAATTAATGCAATTCATTTAATAATGTTTATGGGGACCCCTATTGTACTTAATTCATAAAGAAATGTGCGAAATTAAGGGAATTCGCACTTAAAGTTCATATACTTTTTCAGAAAATTGGACAAAAATAAGCTAAAACTGTCGCATATCCTTAATTTTTCGCTGAAAATAATTCCAATATATTACAATCTTTCAACATTAGATATGATATTTCGAGACTATGTTGTATTTAAAATATTATTTCAAGTGTACTTCAAACTAAGATTTTTAAGCTTTGATTTTTGCTATTTGATCACGGACGAGACCGTACAAATTTAGTCGGTCTTGCCTCAATACAAGTCCAAATTTGGCTGCTTGATTACTTGTGCTGAAGGAATGTTATGTGTTATTCTCATATTCTGACGTGTGGCTGCTTGTCAACAATCTTGCAGTAAGCAAAGGTTTTAGGCCAAAAAAACTTGGAGGAAGCTGTAGAGTTAAAGGTAATTCGCAATTAGTATGTATTGGTATGAGGTCAAATAAATGATGCAGCTTCAAACCAGAGATGGAACCGGCTACCGACAGGCCGGGGGCTAGGGCCGGTAATTTACCAGCCTCCAACCACTTTTAAATTTTATGAAAGGCTGGTAAAATTACCGGTCAAGATGGCAAAAAAAATTTCTTGATTTATCTTATATAGATGGAATATAGAGGAATTCCTATGAAAATCTAAATTCAAGAAATGTTTATAGTTTCAGCAATCTACCGTTTTGCAATTAGAATGATCATTAAATTTACTTTCTGCAATCTCTCAATAATTTATTATAAATTGAATCGGTCTGCTTTTTGAAACCTAATTTGACTTCAGTCTTTGTTGGAATTGTAATAATTTTTACAGAAACTGTTTATAATAATGTAAACATAATCTATAGGATTTAGCGCTTGAAATTTGCGAGGCCTCATACAAATCTAGCAACTTGAACGCTTGCATTTTTCTAATATTGGAGGGGAAGATTTTCAGTTGCAAAGACATTCAGACACAAATGTCAGTTGACACATCCTATTAATTGAGTAATTTGGCTTTAGCGAAAAAAAATTTTAAATATATGTATTATTGTACCTACTAATTATTCAATGCTTACTGAGGTCAAACCCCACAGCAATACGAAACATAATGATTGTTAATGCTACGCGCCTAGCTTTATGGAATTTAACTATTATAAAAAAATATACTAACTAAACAACCTAAAATGTTCTCCCTACGAGAGGTGAAATTGAATACCTATTGAATACGAAGTAAGCTAGCTTAAACAATTAGCTGAGTCGATATACCTGTACCGATCAATTTTCACTGAAAAATATTAAAATATACTTTTCAAAAATATTGGAAAGTATAAACTGCATTGTTGCCATGGTAATAATTGAAAAATCATATACAATATTACGTATCAGCTTGGCTTTAGAAATACTAGTAAAGAACTATTTTCTCAGTACCATTGTACAGGTATTACCGATAATTTGAAAAATGTCAGTCACCACTGGCCAAGAAACTCATTTGACTAATGCTAGAACTTGGACAAATTCATGGTTATATTTTGTCACAATGTATTTACTGTACTATTGCTCAATTTTTTGGAAAATAATCAATTTGTTCATTTAATAAAAGCAAATGCATTGCTGCATCCAGCTTGATAAAATATGGTCCAGTGAGTACTAGAACTCGACTCGAGATTCAAAAACTCAACTCAACAATTTGTAAACCACTATTTATCTCAAACTGTAAGTCATCGGACATCGTTTTCCTCGTTTAGGTTAACATGTTGTATTTTTTCGTACATTTCTATAGGTTAGCACAGTTATACATAGCTTATAGACTAGCGAGAAAAATAATTCTAACTCGACTCGAGCTTGAAAAAGTCAATTAGCAGGGGTCTATGATAAACCATAGTTTTTTATATTAATACTGATTACTATATGTGCACATTCTCGAAGTCTTGCTATTTCTATAAATAACTAAGTATCCCAAAGTAAGTAAACTGAGTAATATTAATAATTTGTACTTATAAATAGTTTTTCGAAACATGCTCCTATTTTATTTACAACTATATTCATTGATTATTATATATTCCATTAACAAAAGTTAGAATTAATAGGACCTATTCTGCATAACTTTGCAATATTTAAAATTATTTTGGGAATCATGAAAACATTAGTTTTAAGTTGAGCTAAGAAGTGCATTTTATGTTGAAGATTTTTCGAATCATAGTTATTATTGATTATTATTTGTGCTGTTATTGCTCAAATGCTTGTCTAATTGCAATAGGCCTACCGCCTTATATATTTGCTCTAAAAATATGTGTTATTGAAAAGCATTACTTAGACTATCTTTCTCGCAGTCTTTTTGATTACCTATATATAAAACTATAGCTTAAAATTAACGTCATGCTTGTTACTGATAAACCAATTTTAAAGCAAACATAAACATATGTAACACATTTCAACGCATGCCATTCCTGTCATTTTTAGCATAGTTATTAAAACTTAAAATATAAAATTTGTATATTTTACATTATATATTTTTTCTTCCATAAATTTTAGCACTCTATTATATGGCGAGCTATAATAATTCTACTTTTAAGAATTTTTGCATTTTTCACGTGGAACAAGATCTAATTTTTCATGTATAAGCAACTGTAAAAGTAAATTTTGCATTTAGAACCCATGCATTATATATATATATATATTTATATATATATATATATATCACATTCAATTTCTTGGGAGATTTCCAAAGTATCATATGGTTTATTTAAATACGCCTTAAAAACCAATTTTATTAGTGTCAAATCTGGCGATCTAAATGGGCATTCAACTGTCCCATTTGTCCCAATCTTACCTACTTTGCAAACTTGCCTCTAGATACGCCACTTTGTTGGAAGTAAAATTCGAAACCGAGCTAATTCGATTAAAATGTATTCTATTATACTATATTATATTCAATTATGTTTTTAAAATGACTACAGCGTCTCCATAGTATTCAACTTGATGAATATATGCACAATCTTAGCACATTGAATCTAAGTATTGAGCTAAAAGTATATGTATGGAAAGGGAATGGGACCAGAATTGTGTGGTTCCGTAAAGCTTTTTTCTATGACATTAAGAGGATGGTGCTACGCTATGCAATGAGCAAACTGCGTTTAGAGATTAAGAAGAGATTAATTGTAGAGCAATGCAATAACAACTCATTATAATGAGTAATATAATGTATAGTAGATTAGTCCAAAATGTACAGCTTTCTGTTGATTTGGTGACGGCTTTCAATTTAGAAGGAGACCTCAAAAGAAAAATTCTTGGAAATCCAATTTTGATTACATATCAATATCAGTGATAGAATTCCTAGTTTCTTGTTAAAGTGAGTTCAATTCTTTATCCTTAGTCTTGTTTTAGTTGGTGAATTAGACAGTTTATGTCATAAGAATTTATGAAGTTCAAATTCATACAGTTTGATGTATATTATGATTTAATACATACTCTGAATTTAACTGATTGTCATTTTAAAAAATGACCGGTACCTGGAGCCAATGATCTGTGTCGTATTGACATAAAATTGATAACAAAAAAGATTGATTGGCTACAATTTGAAATTGACAGGTTGTAAATATTGAAATGGTAGGCATGTGCACAAAAGAAACTATTAGACGCCAATTGCTTGCTTTCTCTAATTAATGCTGTAAACAACACGACCTCTACCCATTTTCGGTTGCTGACCTTTATATATAAAAGATATTCATTTGGCATATTTCATCTTAACACAGGGTTTGGGAATAGATAGTGAAACCAGGACAAGCAGGACCGAAGCTAATTTTTACGGGACTGGACTGAGGCTAAGAATGAACATTTAACCACGAAACTGTCCAGTATGGAACCGGAAGCAGAAATGTGTAAATCACATGTCTCTATTTCCTCTAATGTAACATAATATCAAACTATCTATCAAATCAGAAGTAGTCTATAATCCCTTTGTGATCAATGTTTACAAAATATAGCATCTTAGTGTTTTGTATCCTATTTGCAACCGGAAAATTTTTCATAACGCTGCCACCTTTTTGGAAGTATAATTTGAAATATCTAAATGTGGTTATGAAACAAAAAAGAAAGTTTTGTATCTAAGATAACTGGATATAATCTACATTTTTTTGAAGTCACTAGCTAACAAATTGAAGGGAAAATACAAAATTCTTGGCACAAAATATTTCTTGCTACCAGTAACCAGATATTTCGCGTTTTTTGGAAAATTGATCAACTTACATAACAATAAATTTTCTGTTAAAGTAGAACACAATTAGTAGAACATTAGGTACAGTAGTTATTATATATTTTATGTTACATAATATTTTGACTATATTGAGGCAAAAATTTGAGGCCTATGTAAATAAAATATAATAACTACTTATGCATTACTAACCTTATTCGTTTGTGTGTGGTAGGTAAGGCCTAGTTTGGCTAATGAATCACATGATTCAATCAAAATGCCCGAAAATTCACAAAATTGTGGCCTAAAAAAGAAATTTATTTTTTGCTAAAAATGCGTTTTTTCGTTTTGGCACTATTTCTCACCTTAATGGCAGTGGAAGGCCTTTCTGAAATATTCCATGCATAGCCCTATTGTTTGTATATATCTGGTGTTTATAAAGAGATAAATTCATATTCAAGATCAAATATTTAAGCTAAAAATGAAAATGATGTTAATTTTTAATGATATAGTATTGCTTAATTTCTTCATATTAGGCTAAAGTAATTTGGCTGTTCTATTATCTTTTGAATTACTTATTAATAGGAGATTCAATTTAGTAAGCACATTTTCACTATTATAACTGTTTTCATTGTGATTAAGTAACTTTCCAAATGTTGCAATCAAGTACTTAGTGCTAAACTATTGTACTTGAGTATACGGATAGCATGTTTTTGAAAATGCATTCTTTGCACTTCTGAGAAATACTTGCAATACCTTGATGCCTTAATTGACATGTTGGTTTCTTGTGATTGGCTTAGACTTAGATAGTTTGTTCCTTGGGTATACTGACTTGCTGTATATCCGAGAAACCGTTCTTCTTTCCAAAGATCTTCTTGTACCCAAGGCAGACATTCTTATTGAGGAAGAAAATTCTAGTGCAATATCGGGCTCAAAAAAATCAAATATCGAAACAACAGTGGGAGCAAATTGCTTATCAAAGTCTTATTTGATGAAAACTCAAAGAGGCTAAAATTAAGTAAAAGAAAATGGGCAGATTTTAGGTGAAATTGGTGTACATTCCAATGAAGCAGAAACTTTGTGTTAAAACTTAATTGATGAACAATTCATTGGAACAGTACACGCCATTCGAATAATTACTTTGTTGATGGTTCTGTGCAAGGAGATAGATCTCAAGATTTTGTGATCAGTCTTTAATAGAATAGAACTACTCTACATTAAGAGAAACATTCTCCAATTTCAGGTATTCTGAAGATGATTAAGAAGTATGTGTAGATATTAATATTTTGCAAATGTTAATAGTTTTAAAAAGAGCAGGAAAAATTCTTGTCCATTTTGTTTGTTTTATGCAGATAGTGTTGAAAAAGTCTTTGAGGTGGATTGACTGCCATGAACATCCGACACTGAGGACATTTATAGCATTGAAAATCAGCCATTATGGAAAAAACCATAATTTCAAGCTTGAATTATATTTAACTATTTACCTGCTTGATAACATTCAAGGAGGACTATTTACTGGTCCACAGATAAACATAGTTATGGAAAGTAAACCGGTTGCCTTAGAAATCCACTTTCGTATAATGCAATTAAGCTTATTAGTTCGTTTTTGTGTAATTGCAACTGAAAAATGCAAATATGTGGTCAAAATTATCACGCAAGTTATCATAACCAAAAGGTGTAACACCGTATATTGCCATGCTCAGTCAAATAATAAATATGTGTTTAGATGTTTGGAAAATTTTTATGTATTTTAAATTTGTTCTTGTATTTGCGCTAATTTTCACGATATTATGATTGGTCTAAAACTATAGGTCTTAAAGAGAACATGTAATTTTTATATTACTTGTAGAGCACATAAAAGAGATAAGCTTTAATATATTTCTTAACACCCATTGAAGTGAATTAACAGAAAAAAACAACGTATGTACTTTTGTCGAATAGATATGTCATCATTACAAATGAAATTATTGAGTTACAGTACTAGCTGCACAAATAGACTTAAAACCCAAATGGTGAGATTTCATCTGCATAAAACCCACTTTATCTATGTGGATCAACACCCCCCTAGACAAATCTGGGTTAAGTGGTTGAGCAAATGTGGCGTAATATAAATGTGGCTTGTAGGCTGGAAATTCTGACCACCACCATTTATCAGTTGGAAAAACCATCATTTTCCATAATTTACAGCATTGATTCACATCTACAAATAGCATTTTTGCACTAAGGCTAGTTGATAGATGTGTAAGTTAAGCATAAGAGTCAAAGCAATATATTTGCTAACAGATACAATTCAACTAGAAACTAAATAAAAAATATATAAAAAATACAGTAGTGTAAGTCTATGTATATCGTGTGCTCAGTGTAAAATTTAAATCATTGTCAATTTCAACACCTAAATAGTTAATAGATTCGCTTTGTTTTATTGGTACATTATTAAAATTTATTTCTATGTTTTTTGTGAGATTTCTGTTTGTCTTAGGGGAGAATATTATGAATTGTGTTTTTTCAATACTTACTTTCAATTGATTATTTGAGAAATATTTTGTTAAATGTTCGATGTCATATTGGAGATTTTTAGTTGCATTAAAGGCATTTATATCAGTACTTATAAGACAGGTATCATCCACATGTTGATAAAGTTGAGTTATGTCATTAACATAGATTGCAAATAGAATAGGTCCGAGAACTGAGCCCTGTGGAACCCCACTGTCCGTCATAATATATTTTGATTTTTTACCATTAAGTATAATTCTTTGCTGTCGATTTTTAAGGAAAGTCATTATTAAGTTAACAGATTTGTAATCAAAGTTATAAAATAATTAATTTGTCCCTTAATATGTCAAAATTCATTGAGTTAAAAGCTTTGCTCAAATCAAGGAGTGCAACACAACTACATTTGTTTAGGGTTAAATTAGATTTTATTTGTTCTGATATTGATAAAATTGCATCTTGAGTGCTATAACCATTACGAAAACCAAATTGTTTGTTTGAAAGAATATTTTCAGATATCAAATATGCATTTATTTGATTATTTAATAATTTTTTAAATAGTTTACTAAAGGGATGGCCAATGCAGATGGGCCTATAATTTTCTGCATTTAAAGGGTCGCCTTTTATATATATAGGGCTTATATCCGATTTCTTAAATATATCCGGGAATTCATTATCACTAATGCATCGGTTAAATGCAAATAGTAGATGTCACTAAAGATATGAAAATGACCTTTAATAATAAAGATTGGAAGATGTAGGATGCCGTTCATTTATTTGTGTCTAAAGTTTTTATTATTGTTTCTAGTTCATTTGCATTTATGAGTCTAAAAGAAAAGTATGTTTTGCCTGGGAATTTATTAATATTTTTCTTTCTCTTATATTGGGAAAAAAAGTTGCCAAGTTCCTTAAATGTTGTATTTAAGTGGTCTATTATTCTTGTTTTTTCTGTTGTAGTTTGGTTATCAATACTTAATTCATTAACATCCGTTGAAATTCCTTTACTTTTTCCCAAAATTTCGTTTGTATTATTTAGTTTATTGAAGAACCTTTTTTGTTTTAAGGCAGATTTTTTATTTCTTAATTGTTTAATAATCCTCTTTGATTTTTTGTAATTAGTCCAATTAGTTGTTGTTGGTTCTGTTTGAGCGAGATCAAACAATTTTCTTTTAATACTTACTAGTTCATGTATGTCACTATCGTCGGCATTTGATAAAGCAAACTTGCGCGCTTTTAATTTTATTTTGCGGTACTTAATTGGTGCCGCTTTATTAACTGCATTGCAAATTTCTTTTGAAATATAATTAATCATGCAAGATTCAAATTTTAATGTGTATATATAGTTGAACGATATGATAATTTCAAAAGTGTTTCCATTATTTCGTCTGAATAATTTAGATAATCTCTTGCATAAGTTATTTTAAATTTATTGGCTTTGGTAGTATTATATTACTTATATATGTGCAAAGAGCATGGTCACTGAATGATTCAAACATGAAGGATTTAAAAACTAAGTCGAAATTTGTTAGGAAGTAATCAATTAAATTGTTATGTCCTGTAGGACAGTCGGTATTTACACAATGAAAATCGTATGTTGCACAAAATTCTTTTAACGATTTTTTTCAAGATTATTACAATAATTTATATTAAAGACGCCAAATATGTTTATAGAATAGTAGAGATTACTTATTTCGGAAATTTCATTTGCCTTAAATTTTAAATAGTCAATATAATAATTCTTATTGGGATTCTATGTGATATTAATCAGTTCTTTATGGCATTTATTTTCAAATGATATAATTTCTATCCAGAGTGATTCAAATATATCGTGTTTTAATTCATATTTTAATTTACGTATCGGTTTTAAATATTTGGGCGCTAAAATCATGAGCCCGCCACCTTTACCTAATCGGTTTTTTATGAAAATGTCATAATAATGTCGGTCAGGATTAAACAAATTAAGATCAGTGTTTTGCTGTAACCAAGTTTCGGTAATTAAGAATATTGCGTTTTGTCCTATCTTATTCATTAAGTTTAGAAAATCATTTCTGGTTGAATTGAGGCTTCTAACACTGAGATAAACAAATTTATAGATATTACAGTAATTTTTTAATTTATTTTCTAGTTGAGATTCTTCTAGAATTGGTTCTGGGTTGAGTTTAATATAATAATAATTATTATTATAATAATGTTTTCTTAGTTTTACATTTTTCATGCTTCTTATGTATTTATCGTATAAGTTGACTGTATACGAAAAAAAATATCTTGGTGATATTGCCATTTTCTAGTTTTACTGAAGCAATTGGAATTGACAATTATTTCTATAGAGGTATACCAACCAGAAATATAATAATCAATATCAAATCATTCTTCCGAATATTGAAATGAAAAAAGTGGTTGTGAAAGTTCAATGTATTTAGAGAAAATTTATGTAAATGATTATATATTATTGCTTAAAAATTCATTATAAACTCTTAATAGGTATTCTTCGAAATCATCATATTTCACCCTATATTTGCTTCCAATGGGTGGCAAATATAATAGAAAATGAGTGAAATGCAGTGCTCATCTAAGAGTATAGCATGGCATCCAAAATCAATAATGGGGGAATAATCATTAATGGCATCACTAAGAAATGATCTAAGCATTATGATGCAACCACCATGCTGGTAATTTAATCTTCCATAATAATTAGCCAATTCAAAACTTGATGTAGGTAAATCTAATTTTTTATTTGAAGTAAGCCGAGTTTCAGTAATGCATGCAATAGAGATGTTGTATGACACTACATAACGGAATAATTTGTTAAATTTGTGAACAGAAATTACATTTACATAGAAAAATCCTATAGTAAAAAAATATTTATCTATTCATATTTGTGTAATCTATTGATTGTCTACAAATATTTCAAAATTCTTTATTCGAATTCTTTTATTGTCAATACCATTATTAATAAGTTCATGTATTTTATTGTAATTATGTAGATCTGACATATTTCTGCTTGTATGTATACAGAGATGTTTCTGTACTATGTTTACCTTGTAGACGTTCATTTAATACCAACTTTAACTATTTCGCATCTGAAAAACCAATACACAATATATGTTAATATTCAACCAATTTCTGAATTTTTTCAGAAAGTTTTAAAGAATGAAAATCAATGCAAATTTTTACATAAAAATTAACAATTTTTTTTAAGATTATCAAAATTCATATAAATTATCCATTTCACTTCTCTAGTAAATGAAACAATTTGAAACTGTCTCTGTCGAATTCCATATGCGAGATGGTGGCCCATTTATAAAAATAATCATGGTATCATTAACATTGCATATTTGAAGAGCGGAATGTTCGGAAATCACAAGATTCCTTTTTGCAAAACTGCTCCCTGTTTCATAATATTGCAATGAAGTTTTTCTCTCCTCTTTGTTTATTGGTGGAATTTCATTCTATGTCATAAATTTAAAAAGATTAATTAATCACATTGGTCTTGCCTCTCTCTTGAGACATGATGTGGGTACATCAAGATAAGAGTAAAAAAAATTTTTGCTAATATGTATAAACTACAAACTAATACATCATTTTCAAAATATATTGATAACTCTTCAAAAAATTGCTTTTGAAAAATGCAAATATATTTTGGTCGTGATTTAGAACTTCCACTCAAATAGCATTTGAATCTAATCCAAGCAACCTATCTAAACCAAAACCCCAACCGATATTAAAGAATTTATCACTAACAAAATAAAAGTAATCTCATGCCAAAGATTGATTAGTTAAGATAAATTCCAAACACAACAAGTATATATATATATATATATATATATATATAAATTATTCTGGACCGTTTTTGGTAAGATTTCACCGATTTTTTCGGCCATTGGTCAAAAATGCGGTATGGTCATAGAAAGGTCCCGTGTCAAATTCGACTTTTGCTGTCAATAACGATCTCTGATAGTGAAAAATCTGACTTCAAATCATAATTGTACATATTAAACATCATAATCTGCATAATTACTAAATTTGCAGTGTTTGATTTTTACTCAAATTTCAACAAAAAACGAGAAAAACAGCTAACTTCACAGAGCAAGAAATGAATCTATGTTGAACCCTGATAAAACAAGATCGTACTAGACAGCTAGAATAAAGTTAATATAAGAATGATATATCTGACAGGCATCAAATAGGGCACGTATTTTGCAAAGAAGACCAGGCAGTAGAATCATAGCAAGTACAGAGCAAGAATTGACAAGATTCGCAAAGAGAATTATTGTTCCTTGTATAGTGATACTGTTACAACACTTATGTGATAGACTGTGTGTGTCAGATGTTGTAATAAGTCTAGTTCGCATTTTGTGACGAGGTTCGAAGGAAATTTTGTTTAGCTTTTCGCTTAATTCAAGTGATACATGGTAGATTTTAACTTCAATGTTTGAATAATTTTTCAATTTTGTTACAAAATTATCCATTACTATTTTTACTGTTTTATGTTATGTGATCAGTCATCAGTGAGATATGAGCTCTGCCCGGAAGAGTAGAAGATTCGATGTATGCTCGATCATTTGACCCAGGGCTGATTTTCCAATATCTGATCTACCAACAAACTGTGATGTGTTGGCATACATAAAACGTTTAAAGAGAAATGATGTAAACGAAAAAGAAGCAAGTAAAGTTTTGCTAGACAAAATCACAACTATATATTGGAAATTTAATTCAAGTAACCTATTGATAAATGTAGTCTATTTCAAGGAAATTGGAAAAGCTGCTGCAACTGTACAAAAACTGCCTTTGGAAAAAGGCGGGAAGGTGAGCAAGAAGAACATGAACCGTTTTAAAGTAGGTTTGCATAAACTTCTTACTGTGATTCAATCCCAGTACCCGATAAAAGGTGTGATGTATCTGACTGTAGTGGTTGTGAAGTATTATCTCCCTCTTAATGCAAATATTTGATTCTTAAAAAAATTCCCTTACTTGAGCTCAATTATATCAGAAATCAAAGGGCAAGGGACAATCTTTATGTATCTTTATGAAATGGGGAATTCCATTCGGAGTGAATCAATCTGTCACAGATATTTTAAGGAATCATATATTTGGGCCAATTAATCATTCAAGTGGACTAATTTTGCTAGTCGAATTGTTAGACTTTAATTCAGCTCAGATGATCTTTTTCAGTCAAGGAAGGGCCTTAGAACACTAACTTTTTTTATCACAACCCATTATACACTAATGTGGTTTCATATCAAATGCGAGCCAGTCCAGTTAAGGACAAATCTGTTCCATCAGCATTGAAGAAGGAGCTAAAAATTGACAACGAATAATCATGAAGTTATACAGTAAACGTGTTCCATTTCAAACGAAGTACTTTCACTGCTTTTGAAAGTTTATGGGAGTAATCAAAAAAATTTTGTGATTTTTTCTATCTATGAAGAACGAGTGTAAACTTGTATCTAATTTATAGCGTAGTTTCTCAAATAAGTGCATAGTTTTTTCAGGAGTTGCTTTTGTGATAGCCCAAACATTATTTCATGTTGATGAACAAAATGTGTATATTTTTAACCTGATTTTCAGTACAGTTCTTTTGGGGCCCAACTGTAACTTCGTTACTGCTTATCCCAAAACATTATTTTCCAAATGAATGCTATTGAGGCATTTGATTTGTTGAAACTTTTGAAATGCTCTTTACCAATTAAAAAATTATTCGCTTTTAGAAATAAGCTGCTCCATCAGCTTTTGGCCTGAACCAACCACTGTTTAAGAGGGCTTATTTTTCTGCTTGTAGAATTGTAGCCCCTCTACGAACCATGCGTAAAGGAATTTTAAGAAAACAAGATAGAAAGTCCGATGCCAGTGTTAGCTAACACTATCATAATGCGACAGACGGTTTTTGGATGTCATTATCTGCATTTTAAATTGAAGGATTTGACATTTACTACAAATTATCCATGTAACCCCATGACAGCGTAACCCCAATGTACCCTAGATATTACTGTTTGAATTTCTGCTTTGAAAAAATACTAGCATCGATTGTCCACACTAACTTTCACCAACATGCTATGTTATCTAAGGAATGTATGCAACGGTATGGTTGAAACAAACAAATGATTTAGCTATTGATACATAATTTGCATTTCATTCTTGTAAATTTCTCTATAAATGTCCGGCATATTTCGGTGATGATTCTACTTGCTTTCACGATTAGTTGTTTACTTGTCAAATAGCGCTCGTTTTTATCAGTTCTCCACAAGTTGCAGCGAAAACCATGCGCATTGCGTTTTTAATACCAATTTGGTGTGTTTGGGTAGTCTATCTAGAAGCTATTAGTGATCAAGGTTTCATAACTGTGATTAAAGAAAAAGCTAAAACGAAATTCCTGGTAGAATATAATCCAGAGAACGTCGCCAAAAAGTTTGTTGTGCGAACTCAATACAATAAAATCACCAATGGTAAAAACACCCTTACCTCATTGCTGAACAACAATCGAATGTTAAAATTTGTGTTAGGTCACAATAATGAAATTATTTCTTGCAAAGAATATTCACTTCCGAAAGACAAGAGTAAAATAGGAACGTTCATCCGAAAGTTCGACACAATGATAAGGCAAGACAGAAAGCCATTTGTAAGCCTCAACAGCGTCATTAATTATGTTCTATGGGACGAATTATACACTCAGTGCAACGCTAGTAACTCAAATTCTGTAGAAAAGAAATCAATCGTCCTAGAATTGCAAGATGTGCCTGACATAGGACTTCCAGCTAATGATCTCGTTATATTCTCTAGGTATGTTTTTGTGTTTGAACCTTTTCAGGAAGTCTGAAGCAGCACACGTTGTAGGACATTTGTCAACATTTTGTTGACATCATGTTATTACCTACGCAAATTAACAGCACATTTCAAAAACATGTATATATGAAGAACATATTCTCATAAATAGAAATATTTTTTACAATATTATATAAAAGTACAGAGCATTTAATAAAAATCTTCTTTATCAATTGTAGCTGCAATAATAAATAGAAAAATATACAGTCAAGCAGAAAAAAAATGCATTTTGCTTAATTATTTTAAGAAGTCCATTTTCTTATTCTTAATAATTAATTGAAGACCTCCATTGTTTGTGTCATGTTACCTAATGGATATTAGCAAAAATTTATAAAATGATTAAAGGTAATCATTTGTAAAGAACTTGTGAATTTCATTATTCTCATGAAGAATAGTTTTCTGCATATCTAATATATTTCGATCATTTTCACATTTGTAATAAGAAATGAAATGAAAGAATTACTTCTTTTATTGAATTTATTCATATATTATGAGAAATTTATTTGATTTATTTTATATATTCATTGAGCATTGATGTTATTCAATAATATCCAAGTTTTGTAATCATTAAAAATAGGGAATTACTCCTTGAGTACACAAAAATAAAAGCAGTATGCTGTATCCTAAGATACAGAATCACGAGGGTAAGTTTCAAGCAAAATCAAGTGGCATACGCGCAAGATATTTACTAGAATTTTATCGTTAAATCCATTTTAGATTTTTACAGATATTGTTTAGGCGACGAAGACATAGTATTTTCCAACTCAGGTCATGAAAGTTCTACAAATGTATCATTTTTACAATTATTTTCAATGTCAAGCTATACAGCGCCGAACATTCTTGTCAGTGTACAGCTATATGTGATATTGTAAATTTGTACAGCGTTTGGACACTAGCTTTAAAACTGTAAATTAATATTTGCAAAGGTTAAAAAATGTTCATGTATGAGTGCAAAATATTATAAAAAATCTAATGCTTTCATTAGTAATAGCAAAACGATATTCAATAAAATAAAACTAATTGAGCTATAAACGAAAATTGGAAATTCCATGGTCCGTGATTTGCTTGCTAAACAATCGTAAACAGGATTTTATCAGATTAATGTTATATATTAATATATATATATATATATATATATATATATAGCTTATAAACAACACTAACGAATTTTCATAACCAGACAACTCATGAACAGGATCCAGTTTATTATTACCGTACCCGTAATGTATTGTACCCGCACTCACGCAGCTCTAATACAATGTATATACAGTTCTAAAAATATTTAGTAAAAATTTTGCAAAAAACGCTTTAAGCAGCAACTCAGACTCCCATATGAATTTATGCGCATGAGCAATTGTCAGAATCCTTGATAATTCGCATTATAGATTTGTATCAGATTGCAGCAATATGGTTGTTTAGTCAAAAAAGCGACATGATTGTTCACATGCACATTGCCGAATTATCAACTGATAAAAAAGTAGATGGATTGTTGAGGTTATCGATTGACAGAAGTATTGACAGATGATAGCCATCGACAGTCTGAACAAATCTTTAACAGTTGATTTACGCCAGAAACAGTTGAATTTTAAAGTATTCAATCATTCAAACAGTATAGAAGGAATGCTATTCATTAGAACAGCAAACGAAACCCAATATAAAATCTTAACAACATTCTTCTAAACAATAAATAACTGGTCAAGAATAATTTTTATAGTTCAGCTCTGCAGTAGTATTACTAATAAAGTATATTTCCAATAATTATAATAACACACAAAAAAACTAGTAAATATAACAAAATTAGTTTTTAATAAAATAACATAGCCTGTTTCCTTTCAAAAATAACACCTTTAATTGATTCTTAACAGCTTTGGGCTTGTTGAAAAGAGATATGTAACTTGTGCATCTGTAGACTATTCGCACGCTTTAAAATTCAGGAAACTTCTTTCTCTTTGTTTTTTGATAATCGTTGGCATTGAAAAGACATGTAACGCTATAGGAGAAAGCGCAGTTTAATTTGGTAACGATGCTTTGGTTCATAAATAACGAACTTAGGTTTATAATCAATTTCTTTAAAAAATACCAATTCCAACGGTTTAGATATAGGGCGTGAAGAGAACAAGTATTAAATGCAGAATGGTGAGACAAGTTTTAGAACCAATTTTTTCATATCTTTTGTTAGCGCATAAATTTACATGGACAGAATTATTGTCATGCAAAGCTGAGGCTTGATTAAATTTAGTGATCCCATAAATCAAGCAGAATTTAGTTTGTGAGAAATATGAGCCCTCTAACAGATAGAAACTGAAATATTCAAACCCAAGCCTTACAATACCATAGAATTAGTGAAGTACTTTTTGAGATAATGTCTGTGTGTTCTTTGTAAAGAGAAATCCTCCGTTGTTTGTATTTCTAGAAACTTAAATGTATTTGATTGTCTTTGATCTTAAGAACACTTTTTTAAACAGTTAATAACTAGTCAAGAATAAATTAAAGCATTAAAAACAAGATGCATGCCCTAAAACCCCCTTTCTGAATTGTAGAATAGATCAGCTAATGAAAAACTGTAAAAATATTCTTGGAATTTTAGCATACCTCTTTGAATATGTACTCGCTATTCTGTATTCCATATGAGACGTGCTTTGAAGCATGGCCAAAAACTTCTGCTTAACAGCATCAATGATATTTTGAGTGAAAAATTTAGTGTTGGAGCTAAGTCTATATTTAATGAATTATTACACAAAGAAACTTTTGTAGTATCTGGTTCTTTGGGCCTACACTTTTAGGAAAAACTGATATTTTGGCATGGCAATTAAAACACAAACAATTGATATTAACTAAATGCAAATATTCAATTTGAGGTTTACTATATTTAATAGTTACTCTTTAGCATCATACTTTTCTAACTTAATTTCAGCCTAAAGCACGGAATCAGCATAAGGAATGTTTTTTGGGTGAAGATTCAAATACAGGTTGTCACCTTGCTAACTCTTCCTACTCTCTAGTTTCAATAGGAAATACTTCTTTTCATTTGTAGAAGCTTAATCTTTGGTAATTTCCTTCCTCAGTGAACCTCAGAACCTCCAACTCCCTTTACAAGAGGAAGAAAATAAGGATATATTAATTTTTTAGTTTATATAGAGCTTATTTGCACCTTGTTATACATTTCAGCCATGGAGTACTGTGATTATTATATGTCCACATTTCGTGAGACATGAAGAGATTTCTGCTCTGAAAGATGGTAAGTAATTCTGAAAGAGAACTTTCCCTCAGTTCCCCTCTGAGTACACCCCTGCCTTATCTCTCTCTCTCTCTCTCTCTCTCTNAGTATGGCATCAGTAGTGCTGAATTTTGGTCTGAATCCAAATTGATGCTCTGATAGAATTTTATTGTCGTTTAAATACTTATATATTTGGGCAGCTAAAAGTTTTTCAAAAATTTTAGAAAATGGATGCGTTATGCTTATTGGTCTGTAATTAAATGGATCGAGAGGATCTCCTTTCTTATATAGTGGTGAGATATCCGAATATTTCAAAACGTCGGGAAAATTATTGTCAATAATACATTGATTGAAAGCTAACAGGATGTATTCTTCGAATATATAAAAGTATTTTTTTATTATGAAACCACAAGATTTTGTTGTGTCTAGTCCTTTGACTATAATAATAATAATAATAATAATAATAAGGATAAATATATTTACCTTGAACAATTTGAACAAGTTATAAAATAACAAAATAATAAAATGAAATTATAAAAAAATATTGGTCCAATGAACGCTGGCAAAGGCTGATGTTGTCACAAACTGCAGCACTTACATGCAAGCGGAAAGTAAACAATATATTCATAAAGACACACTAAGAAAATCTAGTGGAAAATATCAAAATGGCTAAGATTAACACTGTGCAAACGGTATTTAAATATTTCAAGTGATGTTGATGTCATCACAATATTTAGCAAAGAATTCCAATATTTTGTTACCCGGTAAAAGAATAAATTCCGAATAGTATTGTTATCATAGTATCAATAATATGAGATATTTGAAGTGTATTGTACTCTGCATTTCGTTCGTGTATTGTATACGAGTGGTCTTCTTACAAAGAATTTATTTAGCTGTAGGTCAATCATTCCATAAAATATTTTATTCATGAAACACAAATAAAAAATAATACAACGGTATTGCAGTGACTCCAAATTCAATTTCTTCAGGCTGTCTGAATTGTCTTTGTATTGTATGACAGCACGTTTGCAAACACATTGTGTGAAATATTTTTGAACACGTTCAATCAACGAAATATCCTTTATAGTAGAAGGGCTGGAAACTTGACTGTTGTATTCAATAATAATAGGCAGGAGACTCGAGCGTATGCTATAGAAGATATCTTATAACAATGTTCTGAAATCTTCAAACTATCTGATACAGATATGCCTAAATCACGAAACGCATTTACATGTAGACGTTCATTTGAGCCAAAGAAATAGAAACTTTCGTAATGCTCTTATTCATCCCAAGCGTTAAAACGAAGCATTTTTGATAAGCTACTTGCAGTTGCCAGGATTTGGATCATCTTTTAAAATTATTGAGAGTAATAAGTAGAAGATTTTAATAAACTGATTTATTTTGTAATAAACTGTGGTCGATTTTAGTAAATAGAACATTAAAAAAGAAGTAAGTGAGCTAAACAATCTCAAGGAACTGTTTTCTTTGAAAAATTTTGAAGTATTTTGTAAATGTATTTAGTTCTTTTGTAAGATATTTGCTCACATAGAGGAGNAGCATATTTTGCTAAGATTTATATTAATTGGAATAGAGCACATTGCTTAACGTTTTCGACTATAATTTAGTCATCTTCAGAAATAATAAAATTTGCGGGAAATTTACATAGATTTCGCAATATAGTACAATAATTAATTAATACAGATACAGTGATCTTATGTTCTTCTGCCTTAATTAGAATGGCTTCAGGTATTTTTGATTTGTTTGATCTTAAAATTATTCTAAAACTTTTCGGATTCATGTTATGAATATGCGTACTCTAGATTAAAAATGTCCATTAATATGTTCTGATTCCCGCGTTTCAAAATGTCGAACAGTCTCACCGATGTATGTAGTCTTTTCATAGACATCACAATTGTATGAATCTAATATTTTATCATACAATGTATCTTATGAAGCCATATATCGGGACAGGACGGCAATTAATATACTAGTGTGCCATTGGTAAAAGTTCTAAAAATTGCTGCTATCATGCTATCAAATGACACACAAGCAAATATTATACAGGAATAACTCAAACCTAGTCACTCTTTGCGAGAGGTAATAATCATTTACTCTATGTCGAATGCAAATCAAAATGTTCTAGGAAAATCTGTTCGAAGAAGAATGTATGCGTGTGTGTACATAAAATTCAAGAATAATTAAAATTGATTTTTAATGAAAGCACCAAATTTAATGCTGCTTCAAGCAAGGTACATACATTTTGTACACATTTTTTTCAAGGAAACATTTATATTACCGGTTTTTATTTGTGAACAATGTACTTTATTGTAGTTTCTCTGGTTCGGGTATGTTATACCTCAATTGCAGATAACGCAATAATTGTTTCGTGTCAGACTAACCGTTAATGAGAACATCAATATCATATGAGCCAATATTTTCATTTGAAGTATTGCATGTTCATCAGTAATATAAAATAATGAATTTTTACAACACTATAATACACAAACTTGAATTAATTCATAGAGCCTAAGAATAGTCCATAAGATAGTAAAATATAGTATAAGAGTGTTTTGTGGCCGCAACCAATTTGACTATTTGTTAACAGCAGATGCTGTTACTACCCCTGATTATCACTTAATTGAAGAAGTACACTTTAATTGAGTGGTCTGGTAAAAAAACTAAACGAAACCAAATATGTACGATAAATAAAAATCCCCCTACTAAATTTAATCTGTATTTGTATATATATCTAATTCTGTGTTGATTGCAAAAAAATGGAGATTAAAAATTAATGCAGCAAAAACAGAAATTGGACCTAATACTGTAACTTCTGAAGAATTAGATGAAATAGGTAATATTAAAATCAATTCTGAAAATTGTAAATATTCCTGGTCTACGAAAATTCTTAGTATTTGTGTGATTCGAAATTGAAATTTAAGCTGCATTGCAAACAAAGTAGAAATTTGTGCTAGAGATAACTGGGCTTTTACATAGGAAAGATGTTGCGCTTAATTGGGATTACAAGCTAATACAATTATGAAGTTATTTGAAACAATTTCCATGCTAGCATAATCTTGTTACATAATATATTACAAAATTCAGTAAATTCCAATATAAAGTAATGAAAACAGCAATTGGTGCAAATGGAAACCTAAAAGAGATGCTTTAGAAATAATTTCTCACTGTCCACCATTAGATATCAATCATAAAGCCAATACTGTAAAATTGCTTTTAAATGGTTTTTAATCTATATTAAATCAAGAAGAGCTCTTGTTACAACAAATTATAGTATCATCCAAATTATACAAATCAGATGCAGCATTACATATAACGTGGATTAAACAATATTTTGAATTTACAACAATTGCTAAAAGTATCTAAAAACTTCAGGCTGCAAACATTTAATATGCCAAATATCTGCTTAGAAAAACTTAATTGTCAATAGTCTGAGATTTAATCGGTTAAGTTAAATTTATTGAATCGTAGATATTCAATTAGAACAACTGATTTAGACGATTTAAGATCAATAATAAATACAGTCCCAGATAAATCATTTTGTAGCTACTTTAAATCGGTAAAACGCCATTGGGAAGTAATTATTTTAAACGTTATTGACAATTGTATGATCGCCTATGATTTATATCGAAAAAAAACAGAACATATTCACCATTATGTCTCTGCCAAAAAGATAAAAGATTTATCACATTTTTTATTCTCATGTGAAACATTTTCAAATTGTAGAACTTTTCAACTATTGGACTTAAATAAATGAATAATAATAATAATAATAATAATAATAATAATAATAATAATAATAATAATAATAATAATAATAATAATAATAATAATCAGGGTGGGAAGCACTCTAAAGCCTTGGTTGGCAACTTCCTAGGACAAGGGCAGTCCAAAATGAAAGCTCATGGGGCAGGAAGGTCTCTTAAGCTTTGGTTGGCAACTTCCTAGGAGAATGTGAGTCCAAAATCAAACACAAAAAATAACGCTGATGAAAAGTCATGATAGAGCAAAGGCCCTCAGTCCCCGGCAGGCCTTCAATGGTCAGAAGGTGCTAAGAATCTCCGGACAACAGGCGGACTCCACAATCGGGAGTGTGGACTCGAGAAGTGGCAGTACAGGATCCACACAGACCAATGGACAACGGCATAAGTGGACAGATGAGCAGAACAGGA
>CABFPE010000634.1:24291-105607 GCA_900660155.1 Hofstenia miamia | reverse complement strand
ATATATATATATATATATATATAATGTTCTAATATCTGATCGGATTATTGTCATTTGATTGCTGCCTACAGTAGTAAAAAAATAATAAAACGAATGAATTAACAAATTATAATTTGTAAATAACGATAAAATTATATCACCATTGAATGGCATTGATCATTGTATATTTTTAGCGTAAGGAAACCTTATTCGTTACAACGCGCAAATTCATCTGGAAATAGATCATTTGCTTACACAAGTTTAACAAAAATAGTAAGACCAGGAGGCTATTTTTTCAAATTTCTTACTTCGAGGAGATTCTCGCGGTTGTTTATTTTAGTTCAATATATTTGACAACGCCATTATTGAGTAAATGTACATTCCTATACATGCATTTTGCATTCTGTACGAATGCCATTGCAAGAGAAATCCTAAGAATTCTCAAAATGCTGTTACGACGTGACTTTAGCCATCTTATGGATGGCAGTAGAGACATAATTTGCATTTTATTGCCACCAGGTCAATCTATAGCTATCTGCGCATTTCTGTGAATGATTTCTATATTTGCTGATGCTATCATTGTTTACGCATTAAACATTGTCGCATTGTTTCTTGATTACTGCAATGGTTGCAGAAAAAAATTATTACTTTAAGGATTGCGCAAAGATAATGTTTGCAAGTAAAATTTTGAAATTCGATTGTATACAGCAAGCATTTTTAATATATTTTTACTAAGCAAATATTTTAAATTTAAAGTAAGATTTAGGATTATAGAAATAGTCAACTTAAAAATTTTGACTCTATATGTTTAATAAATGGATCATATTAATTTACAAAACAAATCGGAAAATTGGCTCATGTCAAATAATTTATATTTGAAAATAAAATAGGTTTCCAGCATATGTTGAAAAGTGTTGTAATTGTAATATGCCCAACCAAGAAATTTACAATTACATATGATGGTAATTTATTTTAATTTAATCTGTTAAATGTTTTCTAACGAAAGAATGAAAATCATTTAAGAGTCTTATTGCCAAACAAAAGGGTTGCATAAATAAGCTTACAAAGTTATGTGGGTAACAGGATATTGATCGAATCCTTAATTGAAGAACTTGTAACAATTAAAAAGAAGAAAAATAGCAAATCATAATACAATGCTTGGGAACATAAATATTAACTGAACTCAAGTATACATAACATTTTAAAATTATTTTATCATTAACCCACTAATTTTCTCTTTGTAAATCAGAGACTACTGATAGTAAAAAATGAAATTTACAGGCATTAGCCCTAGTATAAAAATGAATAATTACGGCACATTAACAAAACCAGGCTAAGTTCGATTCATCTTTAATGCAGATACAGGTTTTGTGAAAACAAACAATAGGGACCATGACCATAGTGTCAGCACGCATTTCAACAAATAAGTCCCAATACAAGCTGAGAAGAGGTTGTTTTAAACCATCAATGCATGGGATTTCCTTTTTTCGAGAACATCTGATCCAACACAAACGATTCTCAATTGTAGTCATATTACATCTGTTGGCCTTCCAATACTGTGCTGCCAATGTAGTATTGATGTGCAAGTAGACCCTTCTAATGCCGCACCGCCCAACCAAATATATTTTACTACTCGTACCCACCCGTTTCGAAACTTTTTACCAGTATGCGCGATATAAAATTTTTTTTGCTGCTATTAAGCAATCTAAAAATTTTCTGCAACATTCGACTGCAATTCCCATTTATTATTTATGTGAATTTTTTGAAAATTATATATATATATATATATATATACAGGGTTGCTCAGAAGTACACTACAACTTTGAATTAACAATTCTGCTTATTGGTTAACAACAACAATTAAACAAAGACGGGAAATGGTAAAGCATACTATCGGAATAAATTAGAAATTGTTTTAATTTAGATCAAATGTAGTAACCGGTTTAGTACTTAATTTAATTAAATTTATTAAAGTTAAGCAAATGAAAATTATTCGCTGTTATTTGTTACTAAAAATACACTCTGAGATTCCCATTTCTCAAACATGAACTTTCTGAAGACCTCTATTATAAATCACTCTAAAATTCGTTGTGTAGTTGGAACAAAAATAAGATTTAAATAGTATTTAGGTGGATTTATCAATTCATTATTTTAATAAATTTATTTAATTACTAAAGCGTTTTGTTCATTTGATCTAATTTAAGACAATTTCAAAATTAATCCAATAGTGTTTTTGTTAACCAATATATGCAAAATTTTTAATTCAACTTTGTAGTGTTACTTCTGAATAACTTTAATTCAATTTATTCAGAGATTTTTTTCAATTATCTGCGTTTTTCACACTCTCTATAGCTTACATAACTTTCCGCAAAATGAAATACTATATTCTATCCGTAGCAATATTTTATCGTATTTAACCACGTGTTTAGGTGCAAACTAAATATTTGCCAGGAAACTAGAAACATTTAGCAAATAGTGATGCTTTGCAGTAGAACAACACTGATTTGCTGTGAACTTTTTCAATTATAGGAACTGCAAGGTACACTGGAAATAGAAGCTTTATTACAAGGCTGTTCAATATATTTTCCTATGAATTAAAATAGTTGATAATGTTAACTTACAGACTAATGTGCTAAACTTTATGATACAAAACACTGCTTACATATGCAAGAAATTGTTTGATAAATGCAAAAAATCCTATCTTAGTTTCTTAAGTATATATGTATATACGAACCAGAAACAAATATATGCTAAACACAACTAGCATTTATTCAAATCAGGAATTTGAAAGATGCTAAGCGCTATCTAGGTGAAATTCAATTATGTGCCCGACATTGTAAATATAAACCCCAATGTAATAGCCGAATAGTAGAAAGAAATGTACAAAAATAATGAAGAATCGAAATCATGAAAACAAGACTATAATTTCAAGCTGTTATTGAAGGCAGTGGCGGCTATTGGTGGGCAAGGTGGACTTGATCAATTGTTACTAAACCAGTAATCGTTGACGTTCGTGAAAACACCAAAGGTTGAAATGACCCTGTTTTGACCTGTCTGGCTCTGCCTTGTCCTGTTAAAGAAATTCTTCTGTAGTTTTTTCCTGATTTTATACTGTATATGCTTACGTAATTGTGAAAGTAAAACGAAATATACAAAAAACAATGAATTTTTTTGAAATAATATTTTAGAATCCAATTGTTAATGTTCTTATTCGATGTAAAATATATTATACCTAAAAAATACAACTTCGGTGTGGATCAGGCCCATTGATCCATTTAGAGTACTTAAATATATATTTAGGAGCGACATCGATTTCCGGCTAAATTGGAAACAAAGTTTACTTGAGCTCTTCATGGTTACAATGTTTTCTACCATTTCGAAATTGCAAAAATGTAATTCAGGAAATTGCTAATTTTAATCTTGCTGGACTCTAAGCTGCAATATTTAGCGTTAGACATAAATATCAAAGATGGAAGTGGGGCTGGTCAACTCATGGGGCAAGGTTGAGCAGAATAAGGCCGGGTGAATGTGGGGTAATGTTTTTTAAAGTGGGTACCCGCGAGGCAAATATGAGGCAAAAAGCACTTTTGAGTGGAGAAAACTGAATCAAATAATTGCCAATTTTAGAAGTTGCAAAAGTAATTTTCTCAGATAAAACTTTACTTAGAAATTAAGTCTCATTTTGAAAAATTAATAATCTAGTTGAAACTTGATTCTATTCAATTGCAGAAATAAGAACTTTTTGATCTGATTTGTCCTCAATACTCTTTGCAATTGCACTGGAAAGAGCATAAAGTGATGTGTAATGTTATGGAAAATGTCATAAAACAAATATGAGGCAATGGGATATCGCAAATAGTTATTGAAGCAAGATTTTTTGATTGAGCAAATTTGGGGCAGAAGAATATAAATTCTGGAGCAATATGGAGCAGATTTCAATATATATATATATATAATATATATATATATATATATATATATATTAGGTTAACAGTTAATCTCAAAACTTCAACGTTATTTTCTTCCAAATTTGTATAAACCAAAGCCACCCGAGAGGCATTTCGTTACATCGTTTAATATTACAGTAGACCTTTCTATAACTGCCAACATTTTTGCAAATGATGCTGTTGTACGAAATCACAAATCTTGTTTGCTCAGCAAATAACTTTCGAGTAGATTCATTCAGTTCTCCAATAGTTGCAGCGAACACCATGCACAGAGCATTTTTCATCCTAATTGTATCACTCTTATACGTTATTAAAGAAGGTTGGTCTAGTGAAAACTTTCTTCATGTCAACTCCGAAGAAAAATTACTTCACATTCAATACGCTAAACAGCCCAATGCAGCCCATAATTTCACAGTGCGAACACGTGTGAAAATTTCAAGTAAAGGGAAAATGCTTACTTCTTGTTACAATAATGACAATTTAGTTTTTTTCAACTTGGGTCCCAACAACCAAATAAATTCTTGTAAAATGAAATATAGAGAAACAGACAAAAGCAAAATATCCAATTTTCTTCTAGAATTTAGAAGGAAAACAGCAGCAGGGAAGTGTCCATTCTTAGTGGCCAATGGCTTCTATTCATATGTTAGCTTTAGCTCCTTGTGGGAAAGTTGCGAAGAATTTGAATCTGGGTCTAACTCAGTAAAGAAGGGGGCATATGTTCTGGATCTACAAACTGCACCTGGCATTGAAGGGAAGCAGACGAGTTCCTGTTAATTTGTTGAGTTTCTAATCGATTTTTGAAAACGCTATACAGAACATCAAGTATAGCTTTAGAAAAAACTCATAAACTATGGCAATGAACTCTAGGTGTGACATTTTACCATATTTCATTATATTTCATTCAATAGCAATACATAGTTTTTTGCAGGCACTATTCCTAACGTTACTAAAATTTGGAAATTAATATACAGCTCTAAGTAATTTCTTTCTCTAAAAAACANTATATATATAT
Source organism: Hofstenia miamia (assembly GCA_900660155.1). Classification (NCBI taxonomy): domain Eukaryota; kingdom Metazoa; phylum Xenacoelomorpha; order Acoela; family Hofsteniidae; genus Hofstenia; species Hofstenia miamia. The sequence continues at coordinate 100,669 of CABFPE010000634.1, read as the reverse complement.
ATTTATATATATATATGCATGTATATATTATATATATTTTAAAATTATATTACTTCATAATTTATAATTATAATATTTTGTGCTTTGTGTGTGTATACCGTATTTACCCGTGTATAAATCGCACATTTTTCCATGAAAAATTGCTCCCAAAGCGGGGGGTGCGGCTTATCTACGGAAACATTTGAAAAACATCTCGCGAAGATGCCTAATTTGCACATATTTTGTAAACTAAAGTACGGGATCTTGCTGTAATATACATTAAAGTAAAGTAATATCATTGTTTAAAAGACAAACAATTAATTTATTAAAAATAAAACAATACTAAAGTATGCATTGTAAATTTAGAAATAATATGCATGCAAATTTCAAAAGCAATTTAGATCAGAATCCTTTTAAGTACAATTATATAAATCTACAAGATCTATATAGGTTTATTAGATACACGAATCGGACTTAAAATTTTACTTCAAAGTTGTAAGAAATATCTGAATGATGTAAATAAATATGTTTCATTGATTCAGTGCTTGTGGATTTCTATTTTGCTCAAAAAACTTTTTTCCTCAAAATCTTCTCCCAAACTCGGGGTGCGGCCTATATACGGACGCGGCTTATACAATACGGTATATATATATATATATATATATATATATATATTATTATTATATTTCTGTAAATTTATTTCGTTAGTTATAGTTTCAATATAAATAAAGCTTTATCAATGAGAAAAACACAGTTAAATTTCAAGAAAACATTTTTAATGGTAACATTGCTAAATTCCCTGTGCTATCAAAAGTTGTGACGTTTATATTTTTCAGTTAAAGCAAAATCAGAACATGATTTTCTGTATTTGGAATGAGGACATATGATAGGCGATCACGGCTTTCAACAAAATCACTTTAGGCCCAAAGTGGCCTTGGTGTATGAATATCGGGACCGATTTTAAAACACATAGGTTTTTCAAGAAAAATAGTTATTAGCTAAGGGAAGCATGAATTATTCAAGGGGTCCAGAATAAATTTAACATTCCGACTATTTGGGGTGCAAGCAAACACACAAAGCAGTTTCGGAACAAATATTTGGATTTGCCGTTTGCAGCACCTCGACCTAAATTGTATAAATTTGTAATCTATGTAGGAAACTTAGATAATTGTAAATCGATGGCAGCACAAATATTCCAAGCAGTGCACCAAACAATAAACATTAAAAAAATTTTTGAAAAATCGTCGCCACAAAGCCTAAGGTTGAGATCATAAAGTTTCTAAGTTTTTCAAATACTACTCTAGATTCTTTTCTAATAAGTTATTTTTATCACGAACATTTCTCATGGTCTTAGGATAACTGAATTGTTTGATTACACCAAAACGATTACAGATATATATATATATATATATAAAAATTTTAGCCATTTCAGATCAATTGAATACCTGTGATATCAAATTAACTTTACTTCCCAATACAAGGCAGTGAATAAGTTTCAATTAAACACCTTGGAATAAGTCAATTGTAAATGTATATATTGAGTTGCTCACTTGCTATGAACTAAGTCTTTTGTAATTATGCCATTTCTCTTTTCAAAATCAAGTTTTTTAGTTAACCAATATCACAGTAATACATCTAAAGAGTAAAAATTATCTAAAATTCAATTAAAAAAATTAACTTTATATTTGAGAGTAATATTTTTGTTTCCAAAATAGTGCTAACCCAGTGCTAGACACACCAATTCAGCCCATTGATCTTGAAATGTTTGTTTATTGTCAATGAAAATATAGTGACCAATTAATAAAAAATCTAAATTTGAAGTCATTGCAAATATAAAATCCTTGTGCTCTAATTACATTTGTTTGTATTTAGTACATAACTCAAAGTATTGATAATAAGATGATTTTAGACAAAGCCAAGTTTGCATGAAGAATCAAAGATATCTAACTATACGGTGAAGTCATATTGTTACCAAACTTTATCATAATTCCAGTTTACATTACAAACGTTGTTTGCCAAAGTCAAATGGCGCATTCTATCAATATTTAGACAAATAAAAAATTATATGATAATGAAGAATCTGTCGAATAGTTTGTTTACTGGCGATTTGCTTGACCTTCTTCTCTAGTTAGCACCACAATTCAGATAATAATCAAAACATTCAAACTCCTTGTTTTGTATATTCAAAAAAAAATGTTTTAAATGTAATAAATGCACATACGACTTTTTTATAATTTCATATTAAGACGCGCTGTTTTGCAAAGAGTTTTTCCATTGCTTAATGTATATAAATGTCTCATATTCAATAATTGAAATGCATCCTCACATTCCAAACTAGTATTATATTCTCCTGCCAATAACACTCAGACTTATTTGATATTCTTGATGCAAATTACAAGAAAAATGTGGGCATTAATTTGACTAAGAAACGAGCTATGCTCAGAATAAACAAGCAAATTTAAGGATGCCTAGTTACGCCCTCCATTAATATGTCTCAGGGAAGGGGACTGCAGCTTATCATCGGGATTTTGCAGCAATTTTTCAGTCTATATTTTATTATAAAATTATATATACTTGATCTATTTCACCTTACAATATGCACACATGACAAAAATTTCATTCACATCGATAATGTAATTGACAATGTGGTTAACCCAACATCTGGGATAGGGATTGTGCCCGTGTGGGGCCCGTAGCCTTAGCCATAAAAATAGGCCGGTTGGTTTATCCGCGCCCGTATCCCTAGTCCGTTATGCTCGTCTCTAAATTTTACTAAACTAAAATAGCTTGACCCAACAAGAAAATCTGCTAATGGGATATTTTCAAGCAAAAACTTATACCGTCATAACACCTATCAATGTAGTTTATGTCAAAAACCAAATTCAGTTTCACTGCTTTAGTTGACATAGATTTATACTATAGATAGAAAGTTCTTATCAACCAATAGGCGTATAAATGACTTGACCCACCCCCAACAAATTCTTTCTACTTTTCGGGTTGAGTCAAGTAATAGAGAGGTAGACAAGTTTATATAAATGAGTTGCCTCAATGTTTCAAGACAATATAGGTTATGATTGGATCATCAAAGAATAGACAATTGATTCTTAAAGATTACCATGCTCATGGCGTCATTTTATCCATCGAATTTGATGAATTCAATATATATTTGCTAATGTTTTATTACTGACCCAACTAAATCAGTTCCCTAGAGAATGAGATATTACATTATTATTGGATACAATGATTGGATTTTACTTTCAATTGAAGAATATGATTATTTCAAAAGTAAATGCAGAAATGCTGATGAAAAATTATACATCAACTAAATTTTAAACAGAAATGTAGTCATGTGTAATTTTAATTCATCCAGCATGATATTGCAATTGCAATTCAGTATTTCCAAAATGCAATTAAAACATAATATAACGCCATTTGGCGAATTTGCTAGTTGAACATTATGAATTGAATTTAAAGGGAGAAGACATTCTCTTCTTTGCCACTGCTTTGCACAATATGAAAGTTTAAATTGTTTGGTAAATAAAATCATATCAAAAATGATAGCATGTGAATTATGCTCTTACGTCTTTATTTCTGCAATTTGACAATAATCTAAAACTTAATGATGACTAAATTTCCAGCTGAATTTGTGAATACAATTCATCATGGGCAGAGGCAGATCCAGAAAAAATTGATGATATTTTATGATCTGATAATTCACCAATTTACCATATGTTTCTCACAAATGCATACATAATTATATATAATAAAATAATTGTTTTATAATACAGGGCAGGCCTTAAGTTAGGGGGCAGTAACACACAAATCACTCAATCACTCATACACCAGAGTTTTGAGAGAAAAGTTCTACCCAGTTGTCGCAGATTGGTCCGATATTCAGGAAAGATGGTTTCAGCATGATGCTGCCCCAGCGCATTATGGAAACGTGACTCGTAAGTGGTTGTCTGACACTTTTGGTAATCGTTGGATAGGACGGCGGGGAGGACTTGAGTTGCCCCCCACGACTCCCGATCTTACTTCTTCCTCTGGGGAGTTATTAAGGAAGCCGTGTACTGTACTAAACCCCGTTCTTTGGAAGAGTTGAAAGAATGAATAACCAACGCTTTTCATTCAATTACTGCAGAGCTTTGTCACAAAGTGTGTTGAGAGTTTTGAAGTGCATCGAGGTAAATGGTGGGTAATTTGAGTATTTGTAAATAAATGGATCATTTATTATTAATTACATTACAGTGAACGTATATACACTGAATAAATGCTTAATTTACATTAAAAATTACATTCTTGGTATTGCCCACTAACTTCTGGCCCACATTGTATATGTAAATGAGCATATAGCATAGGATCAAAATATTTATAAAGTTTATCTTTTTGAAAATTTGCCTTTTTGCCTTGTTAAGAGGTTGCAAGCATTGCATTTCTATTTAAAATTTAGTCGAAGGCCAAAGTAAAGTGCTATTACCATTTGCACACCACCATGAAACGGAACTTTGGAACTCATTATATAGATTTTTATTCTTTAGTGTAAAATACTATTTATAACCTGCATAACATGTTTATAAAAGGTTTAGCAGCATGATAGACCTCTAAACTCACGAAAATAAACTTAATTAAGAAGCATTGAAAATAATTTAATTTTCTAAAACCATTCTGAACAATTTGAATTTAAAATATGAGAGAAGAAAGTCATTATTTGTGGATTGCGTGAAAGAAAACAAAATGAGGTTCTTTCATGGTAATTGTGGGAAACTTTGACTGCCTGCACTTGAATATCATAACCAGATAATTTTTTGCAATGTAGCCATCATTAAATTTTCTAGCAATATATTCTACTTTTGTAACATGAAAGATATGATAAATATTCACAGAAATGATCAATTTTATAAAAGATGTTTGCATATAGCAAATCGATTGTGAAGTTTTACAAAGCAAGTGCTTGCAATTGAGTTTATACCAATGTAAACATGGAAATTTATGCGAAAGGTAGACGTCGAATCCATTATTGTGGTGATCCTGTGTGCTCATACTTTTTGGATGTAATGGGAGATGTAATCCAGGCGAATTTAGCAATTGGTGGTCTACTTTGTTTGTATGTGAAAGAAAATGAAGAGAAATTTTAGAGTAAAAAACTGGAAATTCCGATGTTTTTGCAGATTTCAAATTTCGGCCATCTTTATGCTTACTTCCATCAGAGAAACCAATGTTTTGTATCACTATTTATATGCAGAGACGCTCGAAGCAGCTCAACATTGAGGGGGCAAAGCTCATTAGGTTTACATGAAAATACATTCTAAACTTTTTGTATTTAGGACATCTTTTAAATTTGATTTTCTTTACCACTTTTGAAACAATTTCAGGAATTCAAATTTCACAAGCTTAGATTTTTTTCATAACAAGTTAAAAATACATACTATGAGTATGTTATTTCAATAACATGAATATATTAATATTTTAATATGCAAAGGGTAAATTTTAAAAAAAATATTATCTAAGGATTGAAAAGATTTGTTTTTCAGATACAATGATTATGTAGAGCATGCCTCACAATCAAAATGCATTACCTCGAAAATCAAAACTGAACTTGTCCCAAGGGAAAAATTATTATTAGAAACTGCTTCCAACTTCCAGTTGAAACCTCAAAATCAAAGAAGGAATCTCCTAATGAAGATGATGAAGTTCTTCGATCTTTCCATTAGCGTTCAATTGGTCCATTTTACCACTGCATTTACAAAGAGGCTGGGAGTTTCATGATAATGTGCTATCAAAAATTTCATGGAGCATTGAAGTTATGAACGCGTGCTTGATGATCGTGTCATGTTCAGCAAAATATTTCCAATCAAGTGGATCATTACGACAATTAGTAGTATGCTGTAAGGAAAGTGCGGAAAGTAGCAAGAACATAAATGGAAAACTTCACGAGACTCGTTATTTAAAAAGTCCTTTTGTTGACATAACGCAAAAAAATTGGATTGAATTTCATTGGAGTGTGATGCATGACTACGCAACATTTTGATAAACAATGACGGAGTAACGTTTTCACTTTTGAAAATTTTTTTGCAATTTTTTGTTGTCCTTTGCTATAACTTGCAGTCAAGAATCTTCAATTTCAAAAGTGGCATGGTGTGGACAGGAATGGTCATTCAACAGAAATGTTTGAAGCAGTATATTTGCACTACTGTTTTTAAGTTTAAGTGATATTGTATGTTGTTAAATTATGAAAATAATTTCTAAACTCTGATTATTGCAAATACATAATAGTTGTCAAAATAATTTTTCAACATTTTGTCCAAAATACTTTCCTTAACATCATTGCTAAATTGTGCCACTCATTTACTAAATCTTGTTCACTAAAATTTTATACAAATATTTTCAATAATATTTGTAGGTAAAATATATTCTTAATTGAATCTTTTGTTCTATATTTAAGAAAATGAAAATATTTGAATTAACCACCTAAGACTAGCATTAGTTGCGTAAAACTAATACTCTGGAGCACTATTGTTGTTTTAAAAAATGGATACTTTTGTTGTATTTACTTGACAAATTTTACTACATATATTTAGAAACGGAAATAAACCATTATTAATTGGAAATTAAATACATACAGTAGAAAAGATATTTTAGGTGCTTAAATTATGTTGATAAAGTTTTCGTTTTGTTGTTCTGTTTGAGTGCCAGTTTGTATATGAAATTAAAATATTAAGGTGGCATAGCTACCCCAATAAAAATATTAGGGTGGCAACCGCCACCCCACTTCCTGCGCCAGTGTTTATATGAATCTTTTAAGTTAAGATTCTGCTACATAAGAAATTTTCACAATCAACATAATTTGCGTATTCAATTTGTACCATTTACAAGTAGAAATATACTCAGTGCAGTATTAATAGTTGTTGACAATGCTTTTAGCTATTAAATCAGCACATTTTTTTTATTATGATTTCAATCATATAAAATTCTTATTAGGGTACAAGGTTGATTTAGTTTCCACCTATGTTTTTGTTCATTAATATTTTGAATGAAAAGAGAGTAGTATGAAGAGACTCGTACGAGGTTACACTTTTTTCTGATTAGTGGAGAGGTGGGTCGTACGAGGCTACACTGTTCTCTGATTGGTCGAGATATGGGTCATAGGAGGTTACACTTTTCTCTTATTTGTCGAGGGGGACCTTTGACCTCTGCTGGGCCGTGTATATTGGTGGGGATGTATCCCTGACGTCATTGGAACATATTCTCTTTTGTTATAATATTTGTTGGCAAACACATCTGTTTGCAGTCTATTGTATAAAATGTAACAATTTTTCTACTCATATTACATAATTTTTAAATACTATTGACATTCTACATGCAAGAAATTTACATTGTTGGAATTACATAAGTATTTTCAAACACAAATAATTTTTTTAATATTGTAATAAATACGTTTCACACATATGTCAATTGCAAAAATAAAGAGAGATAATAATACTCGTTAGAAGTGTAATGGCTTATTTCAGTAATGCAAAATAATTTTTCAGAACTAGTTTATGCAAAAACTCGCAATTTCTAATATTTAATAAACGTACGTGGTAAAACCCACATACGTGTTTAAGACAAGACAAAAATGCAATTTATTCTGCACTTTGCTTATAATGATCATATATATCGTACTATTAAATTTGTCTATTGTGTTAGTTTATCATCATTGTTGTTGAGAGAATTCTGTAGGAAGCAAACACAATATCTATTTGCACATTATGAATTTAACACGGTCGTATCTAAATTAATGGTTAATAAACAAGTTGTTATTAAAAACGAGATGACATTCACAATCAAAAACACATGAATATTAAAAGTTTAAACAAAATCAATTAAAAATGTTTATTAACAAACAAACGACGTTTCTATTTATGATAAAGCATATAATTAATTTAACATCGGACAGTAAATTCGCAGCAATTCATTAAAATAAAATTATGTTTTTAAAAGAAATATCTGTAAAACTAACTAGAGATCATATTTCAAAAAGCGTTAAGAATCAAAAACAATATCTGAGATTTAATTATAAAAATAGCTTACCCAAAAGTTTGAAATCTTTATGGGTAGTTCTTTCATCAATGTAAAATTCCATTAATCCGCTCTACGTATAAAATTGCATGCTTTCATAGACAATGTCAATATTACGCGGTCTTATCTATTGTTCAACTATCAAAATGTATCCAATCGTAAGCACAGTACAAGCANCACTTTGCTTATAATGATCATATATATCGTACTATTAAATTTGTCTATTGTGTTAGTTTATCATCATTGTTGTTGAGAGAATTCTGTAGGAAGCAAACACAATATCTATTTGCACATTATGAATTTAACACGGTCGTATCTAAATTAATGGTTAATAAACAAGTTGTTATTAAAAACGAGATGACATTCACAATCAAAAACACATGAATATTAAAAGTTTAAACAAAATCAATTAAAAATGTTTATTAACAAACAAACGACGTTTCTATTTATGATAAAGCATATAATTAATTTAACATCGGACAGTAAATTCGCAGCAATTCATTAAAATAAAATTATGTTTTTAAAAGAAATATCTGTAAAACTAACTAGAGATCATATTTCAAAAAGCGTTAAGAATCAAAAACAATATCTGAGATTTAATTATAAAAATAGCTTACCCAAAAGTTTGAAATCTTTATGGGTAGTTCTTTCATCAATGTAAAATTCCATTAATCCGCTCTACGTATAAAATTGCATGCTTTCATAGACAATGTCAATATTACGCGGTCTTATCTATTGTTCAACTATCAAAATGTATCCAATCGTAAGCACAGTACAAGCATGTAAAATTCCATTATGCTGCTATGCGTATTTTTTATCTATTGTTCAAATGTCAAAATGTGTCCAATCGTAAAGATTGATATCTCCCAAACATGAAATCCAAATCAATTTAAAAATTATCACAAACAATTAAAACATTTTCAAATCATATAAAACTAGAATTTTTCACAATTTGAATTATTACTATTGTAAATTGGTTATTAATACAAAACATTTAAAAATAACAAATAACTTATTTTATTTTACATTTTAAAAAATCGTTTAAACTTAAATTTCATTGGTGTCTTTGATATTAAGAATTAAGTAAATACTGCTAGTATCATTGAAATGAATGAACTCACCATTCGATGTATGGAAGCTAATTGTAATTCTATNCTATATACTGTGAATAAGGGTATTTGATCCAATAACGGGATGCTATCACTCTGATAATGTTGACAAGTAACTATATCAGTATAAGTTAAAATATTATGCAGTCCATTTAAAATATCAAAACAATATTTAGCGGCATTCAAACCATTGACTATTCGATAGTGACGATCAAAACCCAAAATTTTACTACCTGATTTAATTCAAATTCATAAGGCGTTTCATTTTTTATGACTACTCTTCCACTGATGATTTCAAAATCCAATTTCGGTACTGTTGTAATAATTGGCAAATTTTGTGAAAAAGTGCTAAATAGTTTTTCAAAACTTTTTTCGTCATTTTTTTCAGATTTAACAAGCGTCAATTCAATTTTCGTTAAGACTTGGTTAACAAAGCTAAACACATCTTCTATCTTTTTCACATGAACACCCTTCACATAAATACCACGTTTATTTCCATTTACATCGATAAAACTCCACGATTGATCTTGTATATTATTGAATCCTATGGGAAATGTGATATTTAGCAAAGCCACATGAATATAAAAATTTGAACTCCTACGTCGTCTTTGTAAATAGGTAAAAATCTATAGTATTCTCTAAACTGATAAATGTCAATGTTTTACCTAGCTATTAATTTAACATGCAATTGACATTCAAATTTAGCATGAGGGAAGGATGATTGAAATAAAGTAATCGCTAGTTTAGTAAATTTAATAATACTACTTATTATACAATGAGAATGTAGAAATGATTTGTGCGTGTTTCATTAATGATAGATTTCTAGAGATACATCTCATAAACTAAGTTAAATAAGTGTAATATTAGATGCATGTTATGTATAATAATATAATTAGGGTAACCTATGACTTTTCCACTTTTATAGACTTACTGATATACATTTAATTTTTTAATATGTATGTAAGAAATCAACCGATCAAATTAGTCAAAAACATTGTAAAAAAACTGAATATTGTGTTAAAATTTTAGATAGTTTTTCATCATTGAACAAAATGAAAATTTCATGACGGTATTAGTATAAACTTTCAAGAACGAGTAAGAAAAACATACATACACACAAATACGACTAATCTTTGTTATAAATCCAGAGTTTATTTTCGTATTTTAAAGAATGAATGGTTTTGTTATTTAATATCACATATAAATATAAATATAAGACATTCTACAAATCAATGATTGTTAAAGTACTTGAAGTTGTATTATAGATTTTGAATTTTAAAATAAAACTTTATAATTATTGAGAAAGTGTTAACATTCACATTCAGTCAATGACTAAATTTTGATAATCGCAAATGAATACTAATTTCAAAAACGAATCAATTAGATGTCATGAAACTCGCAAAACATTTTCAATTACAAAAAGACTAATACATTTTCATAAAAAATACATTTACGCAAAAATGATTAAATTGATTGATTTTACAAAACACATAGTCGTACATAATAAAAACACAACAGCAATCGTTAAATGATTTAAACTACATTTTGTACATTAGGTATTAAAACAACTTAGGAACATTTTCTAAATATAGAAATAAATAGAGTAAATTACAATTATCAGAAACTGATAAAATGAAATAAAGACTTCTTCAAGACGGTTTAGTCTTTGTATTCAAATATAAAATATATATCTCGCCATATGCAATTAGGAAAACCGCCTTTTTAACTCAATTTCCCATTAAACGTTTTAAAATCATATAGAGATTGAGAATTTTTAATAATAAATCCGATTTTGTTAGAGTTTCTAGAGCATAGCATTGGAAAGAATGCCAATATATAATGGATTTCTACTATTTGAGAGTCTAAAATTTTCATTTTTCTTTTGGTGATATGTTTTGTTCTTTCGAACAAAATTAGTTGCCTTTGGGAATATTTAATTTTCCTTTTGGTGATTTGTTTTGTCCTTATGAACAAAATTAGTTGCCTTTGGGAATATTTAATTTTCCTTTTGGTGATTTGTTTTGTCCTTATGAACAAAATTAGTTGCCTTTGGGAATATTTAATTTTCCTTTTGGTGATTTGTTTTGTCCTTATGAACAAAATTAGTTGCCTTTGGGAATATTTAATTTTCCTTTTGGTGATTTGTTTTGTCCTTATGAACAAAATTAGTTGCCTTTGGGAATATTTAATTTTCCTTTTGGTGATTTGTTTTGTCCTTATGAACAAAATTAGTTGCCTTTGGGAATATTTAATTTTCCTTTTGGTGATTTGTTTTGTCCTTATGAACAAAATTAGTTGCCTTTGGGAATATTTAATTTTCCTTTTGGTGATTTGTTTTGTCCTTATGAACAAAATTACTTGCCTTTGGGAATATTTAATTTTCCTTTTGGTGATTTGTTTTGTCCTTTCGAACAAAATTACTTTCCTTTGGGAATATTTAATTTTCCTTTTGATGATTTGTTTTGTCCCCTCGAGCAAGGATATTAAACGTGTACAAACATTATTATTTTGTAATCACATGAGACAAAGTTAGTAATATTAACTTTTTAAAATACAAAAATAACTTACATTATTGAATGAATTCAACCGTCACCACTTGAATCTTTGTGAAAACTGAATAATGTGTTAAAATGAAGATATCTTTCCGTCATAAGCATTGAACAAAATGCAAACTTCATGACAGTTTTAGTATAAACTTAAAAAAGTAGAAAGAAAAACGTACATACACTTAAATTCGACATTTCCTTGTTGTATATTCAGAGTTTTTTGTATTTCGAAGCGTTAATGGTTTTGTTTTTATGTATTTTATTTAATACCGCACGTAAATGCCCATTTTAAGACACTCTACAAATTACATTATGTAGTTGAACGATAAATTTTACTATTTGCTGAAAACATTACGCAATATATAGAATACGCTTAATAAACATCGTTTGACAAGATGATTTCTACTGCTAATTTATATCCTCCTGTACATAAAGATAATTCTTCCAACATTTAAGTTTTTAATAAGTGAAAGTTATGTATGAATGTACTGACAAACTCTGCAGAGAAACATTTTTGATTTGTAAAGACGCTCATGTTAAGACTTTTATTAAATGTTTAAGAAAGTAATATGTATATATGGATAAATATACCTTTTGTATATATACATACAATATAAGTTCTGTTAAATATAAAACAATTTCTGGGTAATAACAAGAATTTATGAAATTTAATACTAGTGCTATTATTCAGTGTATATAACAAGTTCATTAACAAAAAAATATATGATTATTTCAATATACTAGTCCTTTCAATGGTCTAAAACTACAAACGTAGACTTTAAAATTATTTATAGTTTGGCTATGCATTGCATGAATATTCACATCTTTAGTCAACCCTCTTCATTATTCATGAATTAATTGCGGGCAATGACTCATCAATTAGCACACGTCAATCAATTTGTATACATGTATGCAAATGCTTTTTGCTGAAATTGCAAAAGCAAGTTTCAGCAAAAATTTTTTTCGTTCACCAAAAAAAGTGTTCGCATACATCTTGTTTTTCATTATTCATATTAAATGACGTTTGTTTCTCAAAATTCTTAGAGATTTGTCTCCTAAATACCATAATAATAAAGCGCCTGTATTGTTTGCGTGTGAAAAAAACACTATTAACTAACTTTGTTTACCCATTTACATACATTTACATGTTCAAAAGGGTTAATACAAAATGGATGCACAAAAACAGCTCATATACAATACCATTTGTTTCATAAGTGTGTAATGCTTAAGCACAGCAAATATTTCTTCTATTTTGTATTTTGGATATTGGTGAAAATGAACTTGCTTTTGTCACATATATCAGACATTTCAATTTTTTATTGATTTATCACAGGTATATTTCATATGCTTGTTATTAAGTTTAGTGAATATTTTCTCTGTTTGTGAAAATTTAGTTCTATTTCATACATCTATAGTGTTTAAGTTTAGTGAAATATTTCTCCACTTTGTATTTGGACATTGCATTTATCAATTATTTTCTTTGAAGCATATTGTTGCATGTTAAAGCATTGTTACAACAAACATGTCTAAAGAAAATTTAATATCAATTATAACTCTTTGCCCAAATCCTAGCAATCAAAAATAAAAACTTCGTCAAAAAATTAATTTAGTTTTGTCAAAAATATTTTGTCTCTAGGTGGTGTCTAATAGAATCACTTCATTTACACATGGCAAATAGTCATGGGTGTTACAAGACTTCATGGTGCCTGTATGAGATGGGGTCTCCCCGTCATATACTACTGGCACCTATTTGGCAGACAAGCTGGTTAATGGCCATCTTTTAACTAGGTTAGGTATATGGATAGGGCACTTTCACTGCTATTCCTTTGTAATGAAATTTATTATTAATGCTTTCAGCTAAATTGCACAAGATGGGAAATGCACTGAGCTTAGGTTATTTTATTAGCACTTAGGTTCACCACTTGTACCCAAGAGTTAGGGCTTCTTGTTTCTTAATCTAATTAGGGATCTAGTCTTATATGACTCTTCTAAAAGTTTATCTGTATCAGCTTGGCCAAGTTTGGCCACTATTCCCTAACACAATTTCCTGTTTTAACTTTAATTAGGATATGGTATATAGGCAGGAGGAGTTAGTTGGTCAATCCACACATTGACTCAAAACCTTCAATAAGGTAGATGAGTAGGAACATGCTGTTTTCTCACTAATGCCTCATCAGCAGTGAAAGCAGAAAACACACATAAAGTCTACTGTCATGCAAAAGGCCATAAACCAAATAAACTGAAAAAGATGTGCAAATTTGAAAAAAAGTCTACAAACATGTAAACCCAGAAAATATGTATAAACAAAAAGAAATGTAAAAGTTGAGTAAAGCAAAGTAAGACTTGTATGTAAATTCTACAACTGTGTAAAATGAATGTTATAAAAATGCATAAAGAAAGCATATATATATATGTATAAATGTTAATAATAGCATTGTATGTTTAATTTTTTAGAAAGTGAAATTGGATCTTTTTACATAAATCATGTTCAATTTTTTCAGAAAACAAGTTTGCTTTTATCAGGTAGTCTATATTTCATATGCCTGTTTATTTTATAGTGTGACAAATACTTTTTCATTTTTGCATTTTGGATATTAGTGAAAATGCATTAAATGTATCGAATTCTTACAAGGAAACTCATTTGAAAAATGAAATGTAACTTTTTGCATGTAATGCATAGATCCTTGAAAACGGAAATTTAATTATGTACTAGCTAAGCAATAGAAATGCATGGAATTTTCTATGGATAAAAAATTATTTATTTGGTAAATGTAATATGAGTTTTTTTCCATTAGTCAGCAATGTATTATCACAAACACTTGTAGTTGTTTGATGAACAATATTTCCTGTATTGTTTAGCAAAAAAGACTCCTATCTATTAGTGAAGGTGTTTAAGTGTTGCTACAATACACATGTCTTAAGTGAAACTTGTCATAAAAATAACAGTTTGCCTAAAATCGTAGAAATCAAAAACACGTTGTCTAAAAATTAATTTGCTCAATTTAGTTTTGTCAAAAAGATTTCATCATTAGATGGCGCCCAATAGAATTTATGCATACTCTCATGGCAAATAACCATAAGTGTTACAAAAACTTCAGAGTGTCTCTTCACTTGGTCTCTTACTACTCATGTCCACTTGTGTTTTTTTATTTGAAAAATGATAGATTGTGTGGTGTTCACATGTACAAAATGATAAAATATAATGTAGCAAAAAGTACACTTTTTATGAAATTGTAGGTTTCTGGTTTCATTTATTTGTAGTAACACTTTCATACTGAAAATTTATATATATATATATATATATAGATAGATATATATTGCCTTAGTTTTACCTGCCATTGACATTTGGAAATGCTACTTCCATTTCTGTATTCGAAACATCAGCCTGCTTGGGAGGTTAGGTCTCATGCCACTATATCATCAAAAAGCAATTTAAATTTTATTGTGTTCTGTGTGATGCCTTTGGAAATTCTACAGCTCTATGATATTCCAATAATATTTGATTCAATGAAAAACACGGTGGTTTCTGCAATCTTGCTTTATCTTACAGGCTGTTGTGCCACACAACATTCACAACAAATTAATAAATTACACCACACTTATAATTTGGATAATCTTGTCTATACGCTCTGGTTAAAAAGAAAGTTGCCATTTCCACGTAGCAAACAATAAATTATCCAATAAAGTTTATATTAATATCAAATACAAAAGCAGCTATAAACTATTCAACATAATCACCATTGAGTTTCACGCATTTCTCCCAGCGCCGCACCAGGGAGTCAAAACAATGCGAAATTTGTGAAGTGAAGCATTAAATACATTGTTTTGTCAATATCTGAGTCAGAATCGTATAAATCGACCCATGAGATACACCAACTTGTTCTGCCAGCTCATCAAATGTGCATCGATTGTCTTTCTCCAAGAGTTGTTGTGTTCTGGTCACGTTGGCATCTGCAGTTGCTTCAAATGGTCGCCCATCCCGCTGTTCATCATGCAAATCAACTCTTCTTGTCTATACGCTCTGGTTAAAAAGTAAGTTTCCACTTCCACGTAACAAACAACAAATGATCCAATAAAGTTTATATTAATATCAAATACAAAAGCAGCTATAAACTATTCAACATAATCACCATTGAGTTTCACGCATTTCTCCCAGCGCCGCACCAGGGAGTCAAAACAATGCGAAATTTGTGAAGTGAAGCATTAAATACATTGTTTTGTCAATATCTGAGTCAGAATCGTATAAATCGACCCATGAGATACACCAACTTGTTCTGCCAGCTCATCAAATGTGCATCGATTGTCTTTCTCCAAGAGTTGTTGTGTTCTGGTCACGTTGGCATCTGCAGTTGCTTCAAATGGTCGCCCATCCCGCTGTTCATCATGCAAATCAACTCTTCTTGTCTATACGCTCTGGTTAAAAAGTAAGTTTCCACTTCCACGTAACAAACAACAAATGATCCAATAAAGTTTATATTAATATCAAATACAAAAGCAGCTATAAACTATTCAACATAATCACCATTGAGTTTCACGCATTTCTCCCAGCGCCGCACCAGGGAGTCAAAACAATGCGAAATTTGTGAAGTGAAGCATTAAATACATTGTTTTGTCAATATCTGAGTCAGAATCGTATAAATCGACCCATGAGATACACCAACTTGTTCTGCCAGCTCATCAAATGTGCATCGATTGTCTTTCTCCAAGAGTTGTTGTGTTCTGGTCACGTTGGCATCTGTTTTGCTTCAAATTGGTCGCCCATCCCGCTGTTCATCATGCAAATCAACTCTTCTTCCTACAATTTCTCTGACCCATTTTGTTACTGTTTGGATAGATGGCGCATTCCTTCTAATAACGTTGCATAGCTGTTGATGAATATTTGTCGTATCACAATGTGAGGATAAAGAAATTTGATAATGACGCGAGTGCCATATCTTGAATAATTGCTTTAATTGCATTCATCGTGGAAAGAAAAATTATGCTATCTGAAAATGTTTGCATGCNCCCATGAGATACACCAACTTGTTCTGCCAGCTCATCAAATGTGCATCGATTGTCTTTCTCCAAGAGTTGTTGTGTTCTGGTCACGTTGGCATCTGCAGTTGCTTCAAATGGTCGCCCATCCCGCTGTTCATCATGCAAATCAACTCTTCTTGTCTATACGCTCTGGTTAAAAAGTAAGTTTCCACTTCCACGTAACAAACAACAAATGATCCAATAAAGTTTATATTAATATCAAATACAAAAGCAGCTATAAACTATTCAACATAATCACCATTGAGTTTCACGCATTTCTCCCAGCGCCGCACCAGGGAGTCAAAACAATGCGAAATTTGTGAAGTGAAGCATTAAATACATTGTTTAGTGCAATATCTGAGTCAGAATCGTATAAATCGACCCATGAGATACACCAACTTGTTCTGCCAGCTCATCAAATGTGCATCGATTGTCTTTCTCCAAGAGTTGTTGTGTTCTGGTCACGTTGGCATCTGCAGTTGCTTCAAATGGTCGCCCATCCCGCTGTTCATCATGCAAATCAACTCTTCTTGTCTATACGCTCTGGTTAAAAAGTAAGTTTCCACTTCCACGTAACAAACAACAAATGATCCAATAAAGTTTATATTAATATCAAATACAAAAGCAGCTATAAACTATTCAACATAATCACCATTGAGTTTCACGCATTTCTCCCAGCGCCGCACCAGGGAGTCAAAACAATGCGAAATTTGTGAAGTGAAGCATTAAATACATTGTTTAGTGCAATATCTGAGTCAGAATCGTATAAATCGACCCATGAGATACACCAACTTGTTCTGCCAGCTCATCAAATGTGCATCGATTGTCTTTCTCCAAGAGTTGTTGTGTTCTGGTCACGTTGGCATCTGCAGTTGCTTCAAATGGTCGCCCATCCCGCTGTTCATCATGCAAATCAACTCTTCTTGTCTATACGCTCTGGTTAAAAAGTAAGTTTCCACTTCCACGTAACAAACAACAAATGATCCAATAAAGTTTATATTAATATCAAATACAAAAGCAGCTATAAACTATTCAACATAATCACCATTGAGTTTCACGCATTTCTCCCAGCGCCGCACCAGGGAGTCAAAACAATGCGAAATTTGTGAAGTGAAGCATTAAATACATTGTTTTGTCAATATCTGAGTCAGAATCGTATAAATCGACCCATGAGATACACCAACTTGTTCTGCCAGCTCATCAAATGTGCATCGATTGTCTTTCTCCAAGAGTTGTTGTGTTCTGGTCACGTTGGCATCTGTTTTGCTTCAAATGGTCGCCCATCCCGCTGTTCATCATGCAAATCAACTCTTCTTCCTACAATTTCTCTGACCCATTTTGTTACTGTTTGGATAGATGGCGCATTCCTTCTAATAACGTTGCATAGCTGTTGATGAATATTTGTCGTATCACAATGTGAGGATAAAGAAATTTGATAATGACGCGAGTGCCATATCTTGAATAATTGCTTTAATTGCATTCATCGTGGAAAGAAAAATTATGCTATCTGAAAATGTTTGCATGCATGTAATTAAATATATTTCTGTCAATCAATCAAAAATCACATTAACTTTCAAAATATAAAATACCTGCAAGCATGCATTTAAGCATGCAGGCACACATGTACACCGAAACTTAACCACGTATTAATATAATTTTAAACATTTATATGAACATAGTGGCAATAAAAATACAGAAATCTTTCTATGTAGTGGAATATTGTTTATATTGCATTTAAATGCTTTGGAATTTTAAACAAACGGTTTTTCTTGTAAAGTGCCAATTTAAGGAACAAGAAGAATATGGACGGAATTTCGTAAATTTGTAAAATCTTTTATTCAAAAATGAAGATAAATATGAAAAGCAAGGAGAATATATTTGCGCTATTTCTATTTTTTCTATGAGGCATTTTGCTAACCTGGTGCAAATCAAACTTTCATTAAGGTATATTATAGCATATTCTCGTTTGGTAAAACTAAGCTACAGAAGAAAATTTTAGCCCAATCCCGGTCAATATGCATCAGACCAAGGGCGACGTGCTCAAACCCAACTAATTTAGGCCCACTTATATGATCTATGTGAAAACAATTCTTAAATTTTCCGGCTTAATGTTAAAAATGTATAGTAAAAAGCTTGGCTCGTATAAATTTTGAGTAAGTTCGGCTCGGCTCGCCACATAAAATTTTTCAATTAGGTTCGTTTCATCTCGATATATTTTTTTAAATATTGTGCTTTCAGTACTTTTTCCATTGCTCTTCCTATTATTTAATAAACATTTCTAAAATAAGATTATAAGAAAAGCATATTGAATGAAATAATATGAAAAAATCTGCATAATCAAATTAGCAAGCAGCAATTTGGTTTGCTTAAAAATGGGTCGTTTTGGGCTCGTTATATATCTAATACTCTGCTCAAGCTCGGGTCGGCTCGTTGACAAGTCCGGGTTGGATTCTCTCCAGAGATGTAGTGTGGTTCCAATTTAGTGTTGCAAGCAGCAAATGATTTAGAAAGTTGGCACTACACTATTTCTCGTGCCTTACCGTTTTGATTTTTTTATCTCACATTTTTTACAGATTGAAGATGTCCATTAATATGTTCGGATTGTCGCGTTTCAGACTGTCCACACTTTATGTAAGATCATTCTATTTATATCAAATAATTATTGTAGTACATTGCAAAAGCTCTATCAAATTAAGTGTTTAAAGCGAAACCCTCGGAAGACATGATAGAAGCTAACCTTTGTTTCAATGCCGAGGCTACAAAAAAAATTAATGATAATCAATTTTATACACCAAAAGTTCAATAGAGATCTGACATTATTCAAATCAATAATTATCTATTAAAACTGATGTTTTATCTCTACACTACGAATCTGCTTGATTTATACGCAAAGATAATATTTATACACTGATATATCTTTTATAAATGCATTAAATACTTTTAGTGTTCACAGTGCAAATATAAATTATATAGAAAAATATTTGTTCTGAAACAAGCAAAAAAAATTAAAAATGTAATACATCATATGGTTGTGCAGAAACGAACAAAACTATTGCATCAGACAAGATAATGTGTATCAATTCCTGTATATAATATGCAAGCATAGTTTAGATGACTCATGGACTTCTACGATAATTACTAACGTATATTATATCGTAGAAATCCATGGATGACTCAAGACTAAGGCATGAATAAGCTGAATTTTTGCATTAATATTTAGAAGGTGAGAAAAATTACTTATTGCTGTAATTATTATTATATCTTATTAAACCTAAAAAAATTTTTGCACTCGAACTCAACACGTTTTGCTTTCAAAAACTCAACCCGAACCCACCTCTGCTGTGAAGCTTTATTAATACCATACAGGCTGTCAATGATACACGGAAGAAAATCACTGCTGCTATTGTTAGCACAGAAAAGTTTCTTTCAAGTAACATTGAAAACTAAATGTCTGCGACAACTCAATGAAAAAAAGAATAGTCGTTTGCAACAATTTTAAAGTATTTGTGTTTATATTATCTCTTGTGTTGTTTTTTGTTTACGTTAAATTATAAGTAGTAAGTAGCCACATTGAAAAATGCGGCAGCCTCATTTAGTAATTTGGTCATCCGGCGGGCCCGCAGAAGCATTAAGGCAACTCAAACTAGTAATAAAAAATGCTTAAGTGAAATTGACTCAGAATTTGTGAATTCAATTATGGAGATGGCAATGAACTTGTTGGAAAAACATTCTAACGTCATTTTTGACAATTAAGAAGAAAATTATGTAAACGTATTTCTTATACAGTTAGAAAGATAGTCAACCTGAGATTAAAGTGAACCAAAAACCAACTTCCTACTGCTTTCTGAGTACGAGTTATGTGCATTTTTGTTCAATTAATAACCCTATGACGTTATTTTTCATGTGAACTAAATTCTGAAAGAATGAAAAATATTTCAAGGATCCCCTGCAGACAGAGTTGGCACTAACCATGTAACCTACATTAAAAAATATTTTTACAATTGAATTCAGAAAATAAAGGCCTATCTCAATACATACAAAATCCTTTTTTGCAGTAAATTTTGGAAAAGTATATTTCTTATCATTTCATTACTCAGGCAGTGTAATTTTAGCCTTATCAATAATATGTATATAAATATATCTATTTTCATTTTTCGGTGTTTTTGAAATTTTTATTTGAGTGAAGATTTTTAGTTTTTATTTTATTAAATAATTGTACCTTTACTAGATATAAACTTACTATAATTTGCTTATGGAACATGATTTTCAATCAAATAGCATTACTCGTTCATTAACAAGCTTGTTCAATCTTCGGGGTTTCGCTAATATTTTCTCGTTGTTCAAATTTTCAGATACTTTTAAGAATAATAAAATAATATTGTCATGATTTACATCCATTTGTTTCATTAGAACTGGCATTTACCTTCCACACTATAAAAAACATACATTGCAATGTTCATGGTTCTAAGCAAATCAAATTATGAAAAACTAAGCCTACAAGTAAACAATACAACCATTGAAGGAAATAATAGAACATTAATAAAATAATAAAAAAATGGC
This sequence comes from Hofstenia miamia, assembly GCA_900660155.1. Taxonomy (NCBI): domain Eukaryota; kingdom Metazoa; phylum Xenacoelomorpha; order Acoela; family Hofsteniidae; genus Hofstenia; species Hofstenia miamia. The sequence goes on along the minus strand of CABFPE010000634.1, from coordinate 79,401 downwards.
TCAAGGGAGCAAAGCACTCTAAGTTTCAAACCTTATGCTAATTAAATGGAAAATAATGATATTGAAATCATATATTCTAGCTCAGTATTTATATTTATCATTTCTGTTGACAAACTTACCTAAGCGATCAAAAAATAGGTTAGAAACAATATTGAATTGAAGGTTAGCTATCATATGTGAAAAAAGCAATCAAAAAAATACCCGAAGAATTTACAATTTTTCTTTCATTAGACTATCTACAAAAACTAAAATCGCTACGAATATATTTCAAAATTATATCAAAAGAAGAGCTTTTATCAAAACTCCATATTAGAACTAAGTGCTGTAGAAAATTTAAATTTACAAAAAGAATCAGGAAAATTGTTTTATCAATTAGAGTATAGATCTATGGAACAAATAATCACGTGAAATTAAAGAAAAATCAAATTTTAAAGAATTTAAGAAAAATATTAAAATTATCACCAAAGAAAACTTATTTGGAGATTCAAAGAATAAAGTATGTAACTAAGTAATATCAATTTGCAAGTAAGTGAAATTATAGAAAAACAATTTACTTTAAATCTTAATAAGTATTTTTAAACTTGTTTGTATTGTACAAAGGTTTAAAAATAAATTATTATTATTATTATATATTATATATTTTGTTCTTATTATAATTATTAAAAGTTTTAACTGAATAAATGTTAATTGCTTCATTAAAACTTAAACCGTTAATACATTACATGTAAATAGTTGCAATTAAGCTTAGTAAAGTTCTCCTTATAACCTACTTTTCTAGAAAAATTCAAATTAACTAGAGCAAACCCCCGCTCCTCTATCAATTGGCGGAGGCATATTCTAAATTACGCCCGGGTGGCGCCGACGTTGGCAAAACACAATTTAAATATATATATTATATATCAATACAATTACATTATTCGAAGATTGATTGCTAAATGCTTTGAAAAAAGTAGGCTTGGAAATTTTAACTAAAGTTGAAGTTTGGTCGCCTATTCCTAATTGCGATTTCAGTGCTTTGCCCAAAACAATAAGCAGACGAAAAGATGGTGTTATCACTCTTAGAGCTCCTATCTCAAAGTCTCCAAAATGTGTCCAAGAGTCCATTGAAATTATGCTTGACATAAAATTAATTGAAGATCCACAGTTAGAATTGCACCTTCACTACCTAAGATATCATTTTGTTTAAGAACTTCTAATCCCGCAACTGTTGCAGCAGAACTGGAAGAATTTGATTCAGTAGTTCATAGTCTCTAGAAAATATAGCCGGTTCAGCTGTTTCTGTGTCACAAAGACTGCAGGCATCTTTGCCAATTCCTAAAGGAGGTCTTGGATTACCACTAGCGTCAACAATTGCTTCTGCAGCGCTCTTGGGGTCATATGTGAACAATAAAGAACTATGTAAACAGATTGCTCCTATTGATGATTATATTTACTCTTTGCCACATCATTGTTTGGAAGAACTTTCTAGCAAAGGACTAGCGTTGTCTGAAATGCCTTTACACATGGCCCCAAAAGCACAGAAGTCTATTTGTTCAGTTTTAGAGCAAGTTAGCCAGAATACTTGTTTATCCGTTTATCCTCCGGTTTATCTCCGCGATAAAGCAAGACTTCTCTCTTGTTCCATATCAGGAAGTGGGATTGGTTGGCTATCATTCCCTTTAAAGCACATGGTTTTTCCTTTGCTCCTGCAGAATTCCGAATTTTGCTTTGTTACCGGCTTGGCATCCCCGTAATTAATGACAAAAAATTTCCTAAATGCTTTAAGCCTTTGGATTTATTCGGTGATCATGCTATGTCATGCGCGGTTCATGGTGAAAGAATTGCGGGTCGTGATCGACTCAGAAACGCTATTTTTGCAACTGCTTCTAAATGAATAGGAAGAAAAAGAAATCTTTATTCAGAAATTACTTTGACAATATATAATTATACTGATAGTAACTCTGAGTCAATAAACCGTACAAAAGACAATACAAAAGAAAATTGCAGCATTGGGCTTTGGTGTTTTAATTTCTGTTAGTGCTTTGTCTCCTGTGCTTGAAAAGTCTAACCTCACTGAGTCTCGTGCTCATCCTGGGGACATCTTTTTGCCATGCTTGGCTTTTGGCCGATCAGCTGCTCTAGACGTGACTAATTAGTTCACTGCAGCCTTCGATTTTTCCTCTTGCGGGTACTAATGCTGGTCACACTCTGGAAGTTTCAGACAACCGAAAGCTTACAAAATATGCAGAATCATGTTCAGCTGCTGGTATATCCTTCATACCACTATCAGTGGAAGCTCTCCGAGGATAGTCACCAATTGCCAAAGTATTCTCCAAGATGTATTTATGTCTTCTGCCAGAAGTGCCTCTTGCGATTTGAATATGATTTCTACATATTTTTTCCAGGAATTGTCAGTAATTTTACAGCGGGGAAATGCTCCACTTCTTTTATCAAGATATGGTGGTTAGGGTTCAATCAATTCATGTCTATTCTGTGACATCTGTAACACAAACTCATTAAATAGTGTTATCCTCAGCATCTCAACTATTGTACAAGTTTTTCAGTATCGATCACCCAAAAAATAAGCATTGCAATGTTAATTTTATATTACATTATTTATGCCAGGAAGGCAAAAAAATTCTACTATGTCAGTAAGGTTTTCATCTCTCCATTCGACGGAAATGTGAGGTATATGAATTACTTTAAATAACTAAATAAACATGATTGAAGATTGATCTTGGAGTTTGATTAGAAAGGTTAACCAAAATATTTGTTAGCAAATTATAATTTTCTTGAAAATATAAAATGTAAATGAATGTAGCTGTGAACAGTGAGCATCGCGTTTTTGGTGATAATATATCTTCAATCAATGAACGTGTTATCAATTTTTCAACCAAAGCCAAGATATAATATACGTCTATTCAGATATTTCAAGCTTACTAAATAAATAAACTTTGTGTCTAGCAACGATCTATGAGCGAACTTTGGTTAGGAGGCAAGTTACCTTTAATAACCAGCAATTTAACTAAAAAAATTTAATGTTTAAATTATAAAATTTACAGTTATTTCTGAAAATAGTTTTAGGGGAGGCAACTGCCCTCGCCGTCACTGATGAAAAATGTGAAATGTAACAATTTTCGAAGAGTGTAGGCCCGGCAGTTAATCGATCTGTTCTATAACCCTCTACCACTTTTTATGTCTAAATGGTCCAATAAGCTAATCTCATGAGTGAACTTTCCTCCAATAACATTTTTCAGGTGATAAACAATTTCTGTTTCAGAACAGAACTTGCAAACTTGAACGTGTTGCCATAAGAATGGCAACAAGAAATTACTATCATTGCATTAGCCGTACAAAATTAGAGAATTACTTCATAGCAATCTTTCCAAATGTGCTTAGGAAACAATGTGATTGGCTACGTCCTTCTAGTTATATGACTTTAAGTAGAACTCTTATTCACCTTGAAATAATTCTGACCATTAAGATCACCTTGAAAAATTTAATTTTGGGTTAGTGCATTTATACGAAAATTATGTTTTCTTTAAAAAAGAAATGCATCATTTATTTAACATGTTTCGGCATGCTGCAGCAATTTTCAAAAAGTTTCCCACTGTAAAATTTACAAAATATTCATCAAATTACTTTTTTATATTATTTTATATTATCTCTGATCATTTAAAGAACTGTGATATGAAATTTATACAAAATTTTATCCAAGGCAATTGATAATTTTCAACTAAGCATCATTGAATCAATTTATATAGAATTAAAGGAACCAAGCTTAAACAAAAAGGATAAATATAATACAAACTAAATGTACCGAAAATAATATAAAGAATGTAAATTTTCTAGTGGGAAACTTTTTGAAAATGGCAGCGGCATGCCGAAACATGTTAAATAAATGATGCGTTTCTTTTTTATATTCATGTATAAACTCTTTAATTTGTTGTTGATTTTTTAGAAACCATGTTGCTAGATATTTGGTGGTTGTCGAAATAGAGACGTAGAACTATGCTAACATTATCATAGTAGATCCTGAATGAAATATGCGGGTGATTAAAAACTCATTATCTCTAAACGCGTATGGTTACAATGTTATTAAAAAACCGTAATTCTTTCATTGAATACAAGAAAAACGAAAAATACGACAACCTGATGAAATAAATGTTAGCATGAAATACGTTATTGCGCCGTTTGATTTTGCGGCGCCGTGAAGCTCTAAAATCAACCATAAAAGATGTAAGCAATTAGAATTTTTCAGTAATAAAGACATCATATAAATGATAATTTGCATGACAAACAAAAAGTGTCAGAATTCTTGATATTACTAATGTTCTAATTATTTTATTTTGCAATTATATTTACAGAATGCCACAACTGCTTATTCTAGGAAATATCGGATTTAAAATTTCCATCACAATTGTATGTATGAATAAGGCTAGAAAGTTCAAATAATACACATTTCAACCTCTCCAAAGTAGCTTTAATAAATACCTTTCGTAGTACACTCATATATATTTGAATTGCTGCACTATTTAGTATTGGAGTTCATGTTCGTTTTTAGTTAAAAAACAGGTTTTTAAAATTTTCCTGAAAACGGGTAAAGTCACCGCATCTTTCGGTATGTGTGTGATCCCAGGTGCAAAAAATTCGTGATTTCAAATTCTTATATTTTCTTTAAAAGATCTAATGTACTTAAGTATCTGATATGGATTCTTCACATTCCGTTTTAATCGTAATAATTAATAGTTCAACTTCTGGTTTTGTTGGAATATGTTATTAATCGATTGTTTCCTGCTAACATCATTATTGAAATGCATATTTCCTTTCTTAAAATTCTTTTGAATGATACGACTTCTTGATTTGCAGTGAATTCTATTTATACTATACAAAGTGTTTAATGATCTAAGAATCAATTCTGCTCTTTGATCTCTCACAAGTAGAAATTGTAATTAATGATCTTGTATGATAATAATTTGATATTTTTATTATGAAATTGCTCTTCAAGTAATTTGCCGTCGTCGAAATTAATGATGTAATTAAAAAACAGAAATTATATCAAAACGTTTTTGTGAATTTTTAAATGTTTTTTAGTGATACACCACTGTCACTGTCCTAGTTAAAGATTTTTTATTTACTATACTATTATATACGTAAACTAATACTTAAACAATAATTTGAAAATTACACTCTTAAAACTTTAAAATATGAGAAATTTTACATTAAAAAACTGTATAATGTATGAATTATCAAATAATAAATAAGCACCATGATCAAATTATTCAGTTCTAGCAATAAGGATTAGGATACTCCAAATGACACGTGACCTTCGCATGAATTCCAGGAATTATTTTTAGCACAAATCGATAATTTGATATATTCTACAAAAGCATATAATGAAAACTAAATCTTTGATAAAAGAAATTGACCCTGGTGACAAAACTCGAACGCAATTTAACGATGGATGACATCAAATTTCGGCAGCCGTAGAAGTTTCCGTTACACTTGAATTTCCACAGACCTGTCAACAGTAAATATATACGAATTGAATAATAAATACAAATTGGATTCGCCTACAACAACCTACAATGACTTCTGCATACTGAAAATGTAAAAATAAGTAAATAAATACTAACAATTTACTTCCGCTTCTCACGATTAGTGGCAGGGAAGGGAGTCGTGGTTTACAAAATCCCAACTACCGATTGATTATTTACGCTAAAATTCAAAAGAATTCAAAGCAAAAAAATAGACTTAATAAAAAAGGAGATCATCCATTTGAAGCCTAAATGTACTGTATTCAAATACAGTTATTTCCTATTTTATTAACATGGAAATTAACAGCAAAATGTACTCGTGTGCAGAAAGAGCAGACGTGGTTTTTGTGGGGCGGGGGACAGCAGCACTCTCCCATTTTCAAAAACTAAACACTATGAAATTGCAATTTTTTACATGAATTTCGTAATAAAAAATTTTTAGTGTTTTTTTATTAAGATAGAAACCTTTTTTTCAAAACTTTTTTCATCTTCCATAAACAAAAGTAGTCTTAGAAAGCATATCTTTCATGTGTATAAATATTAACCCTAATATTTTTGGGAAGAACCTAATAAATAACTGCACTTTGTGCAAAATATGATTCGATTTTGTGTAACTTGCAAATAAATAGTCGTTTTTAATAATTTTTTGAAAATTTAACAACCCAGTTAGTAATTTTTAGGACCACGCCTGAAAATGAGTAATCGTGTTACGCCAGCATTACAGCCCTTTACCAAAATACATTGGCGTGTTATCATATACGACGTAACTGTAGTAAATGAGATAGATACGAATTTCGATAACCACTGTAGCAAATCATGAATATATTTACTTCAGTAGGCTGAATTTCGCAAAGGCAACAAGTTAAGTACACTTTTGACAGGTATTAATTGCTTAGTGAAATTCGATTGTCATCAAGCCAGTAAGTGGAGGAGAAACATGTACATGCGTGTCAAGATTTGTAAACGTAAAATACTCGATTATTACTTCAGAATCGCCGTCTTGGCAAAAAGACACTACAAAAAATAAGTAGAATGTATCATAGCATTTGATAGATATACTGATGTTTATAATACTGGTGTTTTTAAAGGGTTTCTAATATCGCAATTATTAAGTGCACGTAATCGCAAGTACAACTTCAGAATTCAAGAGTGTCATGTGTTAAACATAATTACTTCCATGATAATTAACATTGCATTGCACTGATCGGTTGCAGACATTGCATATATATTTATAGAAAAAAGAAGTTGTACAAATTTAAAATAACAACGTGATTTTTTAGGAAACCGTTTTGTACACCATAAGTGGAAGCTTGTCGAATCGGGACAAGATGCGCAGTCAAACGGCAATTTAAAAAAGTATTTCCCAATTTGCAAATTTTTTTCATACAAACAACTGTAAAATCCACATATCAGCAGCAAAACTAGCCCAACAATTTTAGCACCATACTCTAAAAATATTTGAGATCTTGTAGTAATTGGATTCGTTCAACTTCTCTATTTATTTGCTCACCTAATTGTCACATAGGTGGAAGCGGCCCGGGCCAACCTGGAGGTTGGCGCGAATTAACAAAAAAGTAGTGCACTCAATAGTCGCATTTAAGTTCATTGACTAAATTTTAATCATACCATATTGTTTGAAAAGATTTTTAGATATTGGTCTACATCTTTGGTAGGATCAGTTAGTAAAGACTCTCAACCCGACATGCACTACCTATGTGACAACTAGGTTAGCAAATAAATAGAGAAGTTGAGCGAACCCAATTACTACAAGATATCAAATACTTTTAGAGTATGGTGCTAAAATTGTTGGGCTAGTTTCGTTTGCTGATATGTGGATTTTACAGTTGTTTGTATGAGGGATCTGATCGAACCAAACACACACACACACACACATAAATCTTTTTCCTGGATATATAATCGTTCAAAATCAATGTATAACCGATTTTCAGTAGTGCGTGCACTATCCAAAAGATATTACGACATAAAAAACGCATTTTTGCGTATTTAGTACAATTTCGCATGCCTAGTAGTCTCAAAAGTCATTAGTGTAAGGTGTCCAGAATTGGCATAAACAGTTATATATTATTAGAAGTTTAAAAAAAAATATTTTCGGTGTCATATAAAGCTGAGTTAAAAACACTTGAAAAAACCATGATGTTAAAACCTCCAATAAACATTGTTTTTAATTTGTCCTAATTGATTGCAAATTGCAAAAGACGGAAGGTCAAAATCACAGTTGTATCCTTATGGCTGAATGAAATCCTCTCAAAGGGTAATGAAAATCGTCCAAACGACAAACAAACACCTAAAGCAGTTTCTTTTACATTTCTTACGCAACCAAATCTGGTACATGGTATCAAAATCTTTGGCGTCCACTTGTGTCGTCTTCGGCAATTTTTCAACTTTGGAATGACATATGGTTATGGCACTCCTCCAGCACGCATGGATCAAAAAGATCGGAAAATAGCATTTCTTTATTATCTAGAACTGAAGAAATATCCATACATTTTATGTTCTCAATGCATTATTCGGAACAAAAATTCAATTCTTTCCAGTTTTCATTAAAAGAGTGTTTTCACGAAATAAAATATATTAAATATATAAACAATTTTGGCATCTCGGCTGAGAATTCTGAAATTACTTTGTACAATTTGCTAATTTAAAAAATTGCACTAAATCTCTAGCAACGGTGCTTAATAAATGCACGCACTTAAAAGATGAGCAGGTGGCGAATTTGTTTTACATTGTATACATTTTACCAATTTGAAGGAATTCACAAAATATAGCGGTATCAATGAAATTAAGCATGAAGAAATTTATTTCTTCGAAGTTAACTAAACGTGAGTAGTATCACAGTATATAAACATGTCATCCTTTCGTAACGATAAACTATGTAATTAGAACAATATGCCATTAGCTGATATGGTAAAGCATGTACACACAGGATTAAAATGTTAGAAACAACAAAATTTTAATAAAAATTTAATAAATTTTCCAAGAAAATGGAACGATATTCGGTCATTTATAGATGCATTGCAAGTGGCTCCATGGACATGGGACGAAAATTTAGGACCAAGCTCGGCGCAGCAGATTTAAATTAATGCCAACTCGGCCCATTTTAATAATGCTTGTCAAAAAATTTACTTTTAGTTGTCGGTTTTCTCCACAAAAATTTGGTATGATAGATACTTCTCATAAAATCTAAATAATGAAATTGGAGATTCTAAATTGAAATTTACAAAATTATATGACACTCATGTAAAATTTCCAAAATGTAAATTTTAATTTTCAACTTTATAATTACAACTTATATAAAATTCAATTTATTTGCGTGCACTTAACGTAATAGACAGTATTTTTAAAATTCGGCCCATCCTTTCCATTCTTTCGGCCTAAGCCCTGCCCATGTCCACCCCTGTTCCATACTCCATTATTTTATGATGTTCTTTCGGTAAGCAATACTGACTTCAATATCAAAATTAAAATATCTGCAAATATTACAAGCAAAAGTGTTAAATTTCTTTGACTTTATAGCTTGAATGACAATTGAAAAAATTAGATCAAATTCAAGTATAGATGTTCACTTCGTATTTGGTCTCGAGGCCATTTCAAAATAGAAAATAGGAAATTATATAAACTTCTTATATGAGTTATTATTTGAAATTATACCAAAAATCAATAATTTAATGATTGGTGGCATGCCAAGATGACGAATCATGCAAGCGAATGTATCAACTACTTTTGTATTAAAACGTAGCCTTAGTTCATTACAGAGAAGTTATTAATCGAAAAAAATTAAAAAAGTTGAATGCAGCAGTGCTTATCTGCAATTTGCGAAAGGAGATCTTAACCCCACATTGTATATTATTTTAAGAAAACTGTTCGCAAACATCCATAAAGTGTTAGATTATTGACATTGTCTAAGACTACATTACCATTCATTAAATATTATTTTATCAAAATGCATCCAAATGTGATTGGGACGGGCAGTTTTGTCAACGTTAATTTTCATGCATTTCTTATTGTTTCATTCAATATTCGTTTTTCGTTTTTCGCATAGTCATATTTTTAAATGTTTAAGTGACTTGAAGAATTATGTAAAAATTCTGTGAGTACAAGATTTTTAAAGTTATAGACGTTAAAGAAGCCTCATTGAAAGGTTATATGTGAAAAGCCATGCCGAACAACATACTCAATCAAAACGAGTTGATCAGAGATTAAAAGTTTCAGGTCATTGACAAGTTTGGAGACGGGACATGATAAAAAATAAGATCCTGGACTACATTGATCTATGAGTAAATTTCTGCTAAAGTGAGTATTAATTAGTCCTCATTGCTAAACTGCAATCATATAGATATTATCATTCAACAATTGAGAAGATTGAATTTATTTTCGGAAATTTGTATGTGCAAGATCATATATTTATTTTGTTGGCTTCAAGACCATTAACGTATTGGTATTAGAAAATAGTTTTCATGGTCAAATTTTCAAATTTAAAAACGAAAGTAACTAAATTTACAATTTTTATGAAAATCGGTTTATTTATGGACAAGGCCATATATAAAATGCATATAATATTAATTAAGGAAAATAAACTGAAATAACTGTCTTATTAAAGTCTTCAAAAAATATCTCTACAAAATATGTCTAGGTCAATTTAAATCCGTTTCGCTTTTAGCCAATTACTGCAAAGTACGTACGACAAATCTTAATAGATTCTATAACGACGGAAAATGTTTGAGTAGCATCATATAGAAGGCGTTTATATATCGCCTTGGGGAAAACAACTGCATTTTTAAAAATTATTTGTAGCGCAGTTCTGAATATTTTTAAATGAGCAATGCTGTCTGAAGGAGAAGTATCCTTTAATTTTCAACGGCAAGCAAAGATAAGATGACATTGAAATGCTAAAAATAAAGAATGCCTATAATGAAATTGCATAGAAATACATGAAATGTAAATGACAAAATTAGAAGAATGGCAACTATAACAAGCATTAAATTACACTCTTCAAAATGACAATCGTTTCCCGTAAAAAATGTAAATTTTGACGCTTCTAATGAAAGAAAAATTGAAATAAAATTGTGTAATCTTGATTTATTGCAACAAATTTCTATGATTTTCCCGCTAAATATGAAATTAAGATTTATCCAAAAATCATGTATATTTGAAATAACTGGCGCACTAGAAATAAAATCATTGCATGAAAGGAGAAATTAGAAATTTTAAAAGAATTTCGATGCATTCGACCTTCGAAGAAAATAGAATGCTGTGCTAGACGCTTAAATGTATGAAGTCTATCTATGAACTGACTATATATGAAAATAAATGAGTAATTTTATGAATTATTTAGAAATTCATCCAACCAATATATTCAAAAACTGCTTTGTCAGACGACCAGCTGCCGCATTAAGAATTTATTCCTTTTATATGACAAAGACTATGAGATGTCTTTGCATGCGCACATGGAAAAGAGTGACATATTATACTAGAGAAATGATTAGAGCTGCATAAGCAAAATGACAGATTATTTTATTAAAATTCTGTTATTGATTACTTACGAAAATAGCTTAGGTTTCACATTCTCGTAGCGAACTTTAGGTTGGGATTGTGCAACTAGAAATCTTTATAATGGAGTGATATTGTAGCACAAGAATAAACATAATTTGGAACAATCTAGAAATTTATAATAGATGACTAAAGGACTCGGATTGCAAATTTTCCATTATATTCCTAACATGAATATAAATTGCATGAGAAATATTAGTGTTTATTAGCATACTTGTCCACGGATTGCTTTCTTTGGATCCAGATCCATTTCAGATCTATCCATGGGATTTTCACTGATTCACGAATTACTAAAAAGCAAGTCATTGAGGAAAATCAGTTAGTATAATAAAATAAACAACAAAATGAGTAGGGCTCGGGGGTATGCCGTATCAACTCCAATACCGTGGTATTTTCTGATACCGCAGAATTTTCTATAGTAAAATGCAGACATATTGAAAAAAATTTGAAAAAGGACACACTTTGTACAATAAAATCATTTACTTTTTACAACGCTATGCTCTAAATTTGCATGCAGTCATATTTTTTAAAAAATGGGAAATAAGTCATTATTAGTATATTAGCAAGGGGTTAGTTAACCTATACACATAGTTTCTTAGATTATATGCCAACCCAAATGCAACCCGAATTTTAATGATCCCTAATGATGACTAAAATATATAACTTTAGAGATTTACAACGTAGCTTCATATGAAAAGATAATTTCGTCGATATCAATACTAAAGTTTGCTACATCTAATACAGCAGCAATTTTCTATAATTACTCTAGTAGACCCTGCTATCGAACTAAAATTTTTTTAACCATGAAATATTCCCGAGATCCAGGCATCGCATTTTCAGATTCAGATCCATGGAAATTCCCATGGATCTCTAGATCCATGGACAAGGTCTGCTTATTAGTAACTAAGCAGCTCAAACATATACCAATTACAACAGTGATTTAGATAATGCCAAGTTTTCCAGAATTATGCTGGTATATCATAAAATCTTATCTTTCTAAATTTCATATTTCGATGAGTACATTTCAAATAAAATAAAATGAATATGCAGAAGTGTTAATAATCGCTTTTCTCAAAGGCCTTTCAAAAATGTCTAAAAAAAGAGAGAATTCATTGCTGAAGTTAAATTGTAGCCTTTGTCGAAACAGAAGTTGTAATATTGAGAAATGAGGGAAAGATATTAAGAAATAGGTCACGTTAACAGAACATGGAGTGACCCCAATACTAAGTGTATGTCTAAACTAAATTCCTACAATAAAATCTCATAAATTATGAGTCTGCAATTTCATCTGCAGAAGAGATATAGAATAATTTTCCAGTACATCATTGAATTTCAACATAATCGGAGCCAAGCTTAATATTTGAAAAATTTTGGTGTATGCATATCGGAATGTAAGTAGATTTTTTTAATTTGATAAAAGTAACCATTCTACAAGAAAAAGTGAAAGAAATTTACTAATTGTTAAACAGGAAAGGCTAATTTGTCCAAGAAATGGACAAGTAGTGATCCGCCGGATTACTGTGGCCCAGATTCGAAAATGGGTACAATATTATAATATAAAAATAAAATTTGAAATTTGATGTTATAAAAATAAATATCGAGTCAAAAGAAGTCTTTGAACCACAAATTTTTCATATATTAGATCCAGGCTCCTAAAAAATTAATTTAAAATCAATGGAAAAAAATTTTCGTAAGATCCATTAATGGAACTAGAAAAAATGAATTATTAATTATGGCCATTAATGGCCATCTTAGAAGTACATATGATAATGCAGAAATTTATTAATTTCATTGTTTTTTCATATCAAGTTCTTCAAATACTTGTGACAGTCAATAAGCTTTGCTTGTGATAAAAGCAGCATTGAAAGGTGTAACGGATGAATAATTCAACTTGAATGTTTAAAGAATAGGCAATGTAACAAAGTTATAAAACAAATGTAATAATGGCTATTAATCGAGTCCTTAAAAATAATTGATGGCCATTTTGAAATCGTAAAATCCATTAATGGCAATCAATTTTCTTCATCATTAATTTTGAGTAGCCCCGTTTAGATCTATGTATTACTGTAGAAAATGAACGTTCTGCAAGTTAATGACTGTTGACTAGCTGTAATTTTTATTGTAGGAATAGACCAATTTTTAAAAGTGGTCCCTACATGTTTTTATGAGAAAGTCAGTTTTTAGCGTCCACAGTATCAACAGCTCTAGAATGATAATTATATATATTTCATAGCATTTGATCAATCGACATAGAATATAGACCGTAACATATAAACAGTCCAATTTAACATGTAGTTTAAACATTCTTCTAACACTTGTCAGTACAGTAACACGAAAATTGAAGGACACTATTTTTCACAAAGTACATGTATGTGCTTATCTATCCAGTGAAGATACAAACTTATGAAGAGTGTCTGGAATTGAATTGTCAAAGCTTTTTAATTTTTAATATTGTGACTTAACACGGTAAACATCCTGAAACCAAATAAATATAAATTATTATCCGAGAAAATAATAAAAGTTGAGCATTGATGCAAATCTAAAGAGTGCAAATCATATTGGTCGTAGCAAGGCATCTGTTGATGCTAACATCAATTGAAATACCAATTGAAATATCAACTCAATTGATGTTGAGTTGATGTTGATATTTATTGATTTGAATTGATACAACACGTCTAGCCAGTGAAAGACATCGGACAAGGCAATACTATCTGTTTCTGTTGGTCAAAACCTTGAACCACAATGTTTGACTGCTTTTCATTGGAAACACAATGACTAAATTGTGATTGCAAATCATCAAGCTTTTAAATGACCATAAAAATCACGAGAATTTGCTAAACCTTAAGCATTAAGATAGGTTCGGGAATGAATGGCTTTGCGATAGAAATCACTTGAAAATAATGAAACTGTGACTATTGCATTTTAAATGATATTTGAATATGAATCAAAGCCTACAAAAATTCCTGACAGACTTGATACCGAATTCATTGCTTTTCAATACAAACAGTAAAATGATAAATCTTGTCGCACATTGGATTGATATTACGAGCTACATAATCTTTAAAAATCGTTTATATTAGCATTTATCAGTATTTTGGAATACATATTAGGGACTTGCGGGAGGCTCATTTTCGTCGCCCAAGCCCGTAAAATAAAGAATAGCCGGCACGTAAAGGCTTTGCCTACCCGCAACCGCCCATAGGTGTCTTATGAGGCCCACAGAAGGTCTTATATATCTATGCCCATCAGTATAATCGATTAGCTTAGACATAATAATAAAATCAAACAACAAAGGCAAAGATTTATCACATGAAAAAGCATGTTAATTATGGGTAGTAATAACTGAAGGTAACTTTTATTTGCTTATCAAAGGACGGAAAGCTCTTAGTTGTAAATACTTATAAACACTTAAAATTTATAGTGCATATTCACGAGCGCGCTACGGCAGAAATTTTACCCTGTTACCACAGCAACAATGTTTGTGTTTCCACGAGAGCGATTCAAATTTCACCCTAACATATTGGTTGCTTTTCATTCAAAAGTTTACTACAATGCCCGATCGTTCTGTTTTTCAAAGCGGAAAATCATCCCTCTGAAATTAAGACCGCAATGCTCAATTATCTCAGCCAAAGGCTAAGAGTAGGGCGCTACGGCCAAGTAATTAAGTCAGAGCGCTCTCGTGAAAATGCACTATTAGTTTGATCGAAAAGGATAGGGGTGAACTGTAGTGATTAAAATTCCAGAGCCGTTAAAATAAAGTTAAGAAGTAATTTCGTCAATTATCCAAAGTACAAAATAAGAAACATTAACTGTTGTAATACTTGTTACATCATAAAATTTGATTTATCTGTTCAATCAATGACAAATGGCGATAATGTCTTGAATTGCATTAATTTTTCAATGAATCATAACTTTTCCAAGAAAAATAATTGACGCAGTAAGGTGTTTAGATAAGTTCCATCATGCGATCTACATAAAACTGACACCCCTTTACGAATCAATTTATAGATTGTGGAACAAAGCAATTTATGACACATGTGAAAATTAACAATGCCGTGTAGTTAGGTCAGAAATTAACAATTGATGGGGAGAATAAGGATGCAGGTGAATTTAAAAACTATTTTTAACAATATATTAATCATTAACGTGGAAAATTTGATGCACGGGCTCTAAATAAAACAAAAGAGATACATTAAAGCTGTTTCAAAGTTTATTTTACTTATGAACTGTACACTTCAAAAAGTATGATGCAAATATTGATTTATTCTAGAAATCATCCCTAGATTTTGACATTCATGTGACTTAAAGAACAATATCAACTAAAGATGGAAGATAACATTAATACTTTCATCTCAACTTTAAACATTGTCAATATTTTATAATATACACTATAATAATGGGTTGACACTTTTAAACGGACCCAAAGCTGTTTCGAGTCATTTTAAAATTAAAAATCGTTCTCCAACAACTTAGTTGGAGCCTAGTAAAGAATTTAGAAACCTTTGGGTATGGGCATATCAATATCGGTAAATATGCTTTCGTGCAATTGAGAACATTTGTTGAAAAACCCTCAAACCCTGTTCAGTTAAAGTGACATATTACACACTTCTCTATCCTTTGAAAGTTTCGAAGATTGCGTATCTTTATTAATATGAAAATTATGCGAATTTAAATTTTTTCTGAAGATTTAAATTCCGATCTAATTTTTTAAAAAGATTGAGTGACTCAAAACAAAAAATTCAAAATATATTTATAATATGTAAGCATAGTTTTATTTTATTTCAAAATCTGACCACAGCTATATGGAGAATTAATTTTCATTCCAATTCGTCTTTGAAGTGCAGTAAATTAAGCAAGTATGAAAACTTTGTTGTCGGTATATTTAGCTGCAATTGCAATCCTTTTCCATTAGTCAACAAATTAAAATGTCTAGTATTCAAATTATAATTTATGTAGATTCATTGAAATATGCGCTGATTTAAAAACGTTCCGTTTTTTCAAAATTCAAAGCATGCCTTGGCCTTTTGAGGACCTAAGAAACTTTTGATAGGATTGAATTTCAGTCAGGGTTACTATATTTTACCTTAGTTATGATAGTAGGGTTAATTAATTTAACACTTATAAAAATCACACTCATGCATTAAAATGAAACCCTGTAGCTATCCCAATATATTGCCTTTAAAAAATATGACAATGCGTTTGCATAAAGATTAAAATACTTTCAATTTGCATTCATTATCCTTCAACATTTTTAATTTTTAGATAAGATCGGATCATTTAAATTTCTGCCTTCAAAACTATTGCCTAAGCTATGCATATATAAAAATGTTAGTCAGGCCTATTAACATCCGGTCAGTTTCCTCAAATCAGAATGAAGATTATTCCAACATAAATAAGAAAGTTCAAACTAATTTAGTTAACAGCTGTATACCTTAAATAGACAATAATAAAGAATCTGCTAGTAATATCCAGATAAACTTGATAAATTTCGAAGAGTAAATTTTTTCTCGATAAGAACCCTCACAAAAATAAAAATGGTGTTTTTTTGAAAACTTTTATATAATGTCAATGCTATTGACCCATGTAGAGTAGTGTTGTGTAATAAGTGAAATACGATTCCTTTGCGTTTGTGAACGTTTATGAAATTATTAATTTGTAGGCAGTGAGAAAGAAGTTTTGATATGAAAGTATAAACTGCCACATTCCATTCACTATCAACAAACAACAAAGCTCAAATCTCGTTTGAATAAGATAACGTCTGATTACACAAATTAAACAGTCTATAGCCCACGCTTTACTACGTTTCCATAAAATTAAATCGCTTAAATTGCTCGAGGCGCTTTGAAAGTATTTGTATTGTTATAATATCCTTAAGTGCCTTCGTCTACATATTGAAATAGCTCTTAATCATATAAAGACCAGTTACTACAATAAACTACAAAACTTTAACTAGGACTGGAGTAAGAATTTGCCCTTTGCTTAGCAAGTCAAAGTTAATGAATGTTTCAATACATTAAAAAAATTCGTACATTCATAAAAAGTATTCAAGAGGAACACCAATTGCTAAGAATTTTTTGTGTTTGTTTATATTGCACAGGTCTAGATCTGATGCATCTATTTACAGTTTTAAATGGTGGAGCAATTGGAAATAATATTGAACATTAACAACCAAAAAAGCAGTTGCTTAACTTATTAAAATCTTCAGATAAGAAGGATCTATGAATGTAAAAATAAGACTGTAGGCCCAAGACAACATTCAAATCCTAAAATACGTCAGCAAAAATTTGTTCAATATATCACAATGACCCATGTCCAACTGAAGAGCAATTTGATGATCCCCTAGTGTATAGCGATATACCATGAGGCAGGAGAGTACTCCTAAATTTCCAAGGGGCTCATATAAATGTATATGCAAGTGCTGTCATAGTATTGGATTCTTGCATAATACATTTGAAAAAATTGAATATCTCACAAAGTACGATCCATACCCAAAACCTGGAATATAGATTTAAGAAGGGGCCGACCCCAAATCGAATTTAACAAGGGGGTCGACCACCCTCCCCTCGTGTACACCTATGCTACAAGGTCAAAATAGCACATTTGAATTCTCTGGAAGAATACATTGTTCACAGACGAATCAGGATTTAAGCATCGAACAAAGGCTTATTAAAACTGACGTATTTTTCGAGCACATTTAAATTATAATTTTTGTATATATTTCAAAATTGCACAATACTCGAATATTAAAAAAACGATTTACTGATTTAAAATATATTGTTTTGCTTGCATTTGAATCTGACATGGTTCCCATGTTATGCTTGACTACCGGTGTTTTGATTATTAGTTGAACGCAGTTATACTTTATAGTTTTAGTTAAAAATTCAAGGAATATATCCAAAACGCAGACACAAATAATGTCAAGCGTGAAAACACGCGAGATTTTAACGGTTAATGCATTTATAGTAAGCAGTAAACACGGCATATATATCACTCTGCAGTATCAACCATATCTCGTTATTTGTTTGTGAAATAGTGTATTCTATTCTATATTGTGCGCAAGAATCAAATAGGCTAAAATCTCAACCGTATTAAAACTTTTGGAATTTAAAGCGATGATAAGTTTTCACTGTAAACGGTTTAAATCGTAAATGAAATGTAGCAAAAACGGATGTTTAATCAATCGCTATAAAGAATTGGAGATTTCCAAAGCTAATGCCCGGTATAAACATTAAAGTCATGGAAAGAGAATCTTATTTATGTTCTGAGCGCAATTTGTTTTCAAACTCTCCTAAATATTTTTCTAAGCCGGTGTTCTACTTTCGGAAAACAATCAAGATCAAACAAACAACTAGATTTGCGAACAAAATATCAACACTTTAATATTCATAGAGNGAATCTTATTTATGTTCTGAGCGCAATTTGTTTTCAAACTCTCCTAAATATTTTTCTAAGCCGGTGTTCTACTTTCGGAAAACAATCACCTAATAGATGACAAGATCAAACAAACAACTAGTTTTGCGAACAAAATATCAACACTTTAATATTCATAGAGCAATCGAATAATAGAGAAATCATTAATTTCGGTAATTATTTTAATGTGCACATTGGGGTAATAAAGTCCATTGATGAAAATAATAATGTTGATGTTTTAAAAATAATTTTGAATATCTTGTGTAACTAAAGTTCCCATGAATAGAAAAATGAAGAAGAGTAAATTTTAACATAGCTAGGACTTCGGAGAACAATCTTGCTAAGAAATTGCTTCATTAAGTAGTTACTTAACACTACCTCTGACTTTATACTTATTTTCAAATGTCTCCATAGTAACTGCAAATTTTTATGATCAGTGGCTTCCGCAAGGGGAGGTATGCTATGCTGGAATGTCTCCATCAGTCGATTTTGATTGATTAAATAAAAAAATTGCAAAAATCTTAAAAAATATTTATATTAAGGCGATGAGCTGCATTTTCAGGGTCTATTTTCTTAATATTTTAGTCACTCAAATTGACCACAACTGAGATGAACCCCGTCAGAAATCCCTATGCACGCCTCTGTTTGTAATTGGTTTGCGTTGGCGTTTATTGAAAAATTTTAATTGTCCAAAGAAACAAGGAAATGTAAATAAGTAATAGGATATTTAAATGCAGATTTAAAAAAATAAAGCGCGATGCAAGAAATCCGTTCCCCTCAACGAACAGTGTGAGAAATTTTGTAGACACTGACGGGATGACGAATCATGACGCTCCACTTGTGTAAAGAAATTGGCTGGCAGTGCCATTACTCAGTCAGAAGAAAGTAAATTTAACTGTGAATCAATTACTTGCGGTTTCATGTACCGCAATGAATCACGGTAATTTATACTAAATGATTAAGAAGCAAAATATTTGCGAATGTGAAACGGAATGTAAATTATTGAAATCTACAAATAAGAAAGATTATGAAACATTTAACAAAGCGGACACTTTTGACGTTAAAGGCCGATTAGCCACTGTTGGAAATTACCAATGAATTCTTTAATTTTGAAATTTGAAATTAGGGGTCGAATCCATATAGTAGATTAAATTTTAAATTGTTTGATTTTGGAAACAGCTGAAACTAAAATAGCGATTTGTTTGTTACATTTTATTAGTTGCACAAAATAAACAACTAATAAATTTCTTAAGCATATTTACGAGGTATGCTTTCAGAAAATCATTAATAAATTACTTCACAATTTAATATATAGTAGACCATCTACTGTAGATGTCTTTGTTATAGCGCACGCTCCTCTAGTGAAAAAATGTGCATATATTTCGATAAATTACAAAAGTGTACTAGCATTCGTGTCCAATACCAGCCTATCCCTCAAATGGGAATTTCATCCGTAAAATATTTACTATCATATATATATATATCAGGTTTCCAATCATTGCGTATTTCATTATCTTATTTAAAAATTAACAGACGGTGCATAAAGTAAATTTGTTATCAAACATTATAATATCAAAAGCGTCAAGCTATAGTCGGAAATTTCATATGTATATTTATATTTATGATAAGTATTCAAGTTCAAGTATTGGCATGCTGAATAAACAAACAGCTAAAATTTTGTAAAACACAAAAACTTGTTGTTCAATATTACTTTAATACACATCAATCAATGCAGAATAATATTTTTAACAAATATATTTAGAATTGGTATTTCTTCAAAGACTTACATAAATAAGGAAAAATTCAATTGCTTTACTTCAATCTGAATTTTCAATATAGAAATTTGTTCACAATTGAAACGCCTATCATTTGCAATTATAGGTCCTAGAAAGCAAGAATTGTTAAAAGGTTTTATAAAAATGGTAAAAGGAACATTTATTAGCAAGCATACATGCCAAATAAATATCTTAACAAATTTATTGCACATTTAAATCATATGGTAGCACCAATACAAACAAAAGCGTAAGAAAAGCAACAATACTAAATCTTAAACCCTTAATGATGCACTGCACAAAACACAAAATAAAAAATCATTAGGGGTAAACTGCGTGATTGAAAGCGGAATAGAGCAATCTACAAAGGAATATGCAAAATAGATTATTTACAAAATATATCTCTTAGAAAGTATTTATTTGGTAATACTTGTGTTAGAAGAGTCGTCATTCTGTTTAGAAGGTGCTTTTTTTTCTAAAGAACCAATTTTAGACACTGCATTACTTTTAAAGTTCAATTTCTTGTCAATTATTTTCACATCCCCACCACCAGGCTTATGAGTAACTTTAGAAAGTGAACCGATTTTAGAAGTAGCTATTGGTTTTTTAGGGGCACTATTAGGACTAGGAACAGTCATACTTTTAGAAGCAGCAATTCGACTGACTGGTGCAGAAGTTGGTTTAGCAGCAACAGCAGCTTTAGGTTCGGCCGAAACTTTCGGCGCCACAGACTTTCGATTGGCGGCGGATTTTGTTTCAGGTGGAGCAGTAGCAGGGCGTTTTAGCGGTTTTGTCTGAGGCAAATTTTCAGACTTACCAATTGCTGGTTTAGCTTTGTTTAATGTAGATTTTGTAGAAGTGGCAGACGTTAAATTTGCTTTTGTATCTGTTTTGGCACCATTAACAATTGTCTTCTTATTTGAGGAACTTTGAGTCGCATCTTTAGATGGGACAGAACGAATATTAGTCCTAGCAGGACTTTTAGTTTTCAATGGATCTTTTGGCTGAGAATCTTGATTTTGACTCTTTGGTAGTTCCTTATTTTGACTGGTAGACACTGAAGACTTAGTTTTTGGCACATCTTTAGCTTGTTTTGTTGAAGAAATACCGCTACTTCTTGTTTTTGGCACTTCTTTAATTGCTTTTTCTGTTTTAGTAGCTTTTGTGGCGTCCTTGGATTTAGCAGATTCTTTGCTTTGACTAAGAGTTTTAGCTGATTTACTAGCGGATTTCGAAGATTCCTTTGAAAGTGAAGTATTCAGTTTAGAACTAGAAGCTCTAGGTGATGAAACAGATGACTTTGGTTTTGTTTTCTCAATTTCTTTTTTATTAAGGATCTTAGTAGTAGTGACAGTCTTCACAGTGCTTTCTTTATCCTTGGAAATGTCTGTATGTTTTTCAGTTTCTTTAATGGAAATTTCTAAATCTTCATTATGTATAACAGAATCTGCAGTGTTAGATTTATGAGAAATATTTTCAGAATAAATAGACGATAACTTGCTTGAAACTTCGCCTTCCTCTTCTAAAACAGCATTGTTCTGCTTTTCATTAATTAGTTGTGGTTCATTGCTAAATGTTTTAGTGTGTTCAGCGTTATTGGAATGAATTTCATCAATTTCCTCTTCTAATTTATTCGATAAAACTTCAGGAGGAGTATAATCTGATTGATGTGTTCCACCTCCGTTATCACAAAGTGGCACATTCAAAGCTTCTTGGGGGTCTGTTACGATATGCAATTCTGCATCGAGTGGAGGTGTTTGATTCAGACAAGAATCACTAGTTTCAATTTTTGTCGAAGAATCGTCCAAATTGTTTATTGAAACAGACTCAGCAGCAATTGTTGAATTACTCAGTTGAACTGCATCAAAATTGTTCTCCTTTGCACTTACTTCAGAACACTCAATCTCATTCGGTGATACAGACAGTGCAGTTTTTTCATGTTCTGAAAGTTCAGTGGGACTATTTGCCGGTAAGGTAAATGATGGTGCATCCTCATTGGCTTTTTCCATAGCAAATTGATTATCAATTTCTTGTCTAAATTTTGAAACAATCGATTCTTCGCTATTTTGTACGTGATACTCAAGTTCATTCGGTGACATAGGCTGGGAAGTTGGATCCGTTTCTGAAAGAGAGGACGAACTGTTTAACTGTGCATTAGCATCTTCAACACATAGCATGTGTTTTTCAACGTCATTAGGAAAAATGGGCAAAGAACTTTGCTCAGATTCTGCAGAGGGACTATTTAAAAGCAGATTAGGCTGTGCAATTGTATGGTCAATATTTAGCATTTGATCTGTCACTTCATCGGAAGGAGGTTGTTCAGATTCTGAAATTGTAGAAGGAGAAAGAGGTTTAGAAATGTGATCAGAAATTGTAGATGGATTATTCAATTGCAGATTTGGTTCAATACCCTTTCTAGAATCGTCAATTAACTCATGGTTTTCCAGTTCAATTGGTGAAATTAGTTCAGATCCTAAAGGAAGATTTGAATCTAGACTAGACTCCACCTCATTAATAGATTTTTCAGAATTTAGCTGAGATTTTTCAATTTCAACCGAAGTAGGTGGTTGAGAAGTTTGATTGGAAAGTCCGGAAGGACTATTTAGTTGCAGATTAGGTTCTGAAGCTAGATTAGGCTCGTCATCAATTGGATCAGAGTTCTTAATTTCAACCGGAGAAAGAAGTTGAGAAGAATGATCGGAAAGTCCGGAAGGACTATTTAGTTGCAGGTTAGGATCTACAACTTGATTTGGCTCGTCATCAATTAGAGCAGAGTTCTTAATTTCAACCGGAGAAAGAGGTTGAGAAGAATGATCGGAAAGTCCGGAAGGACTATTAAGTTGCAGGTTAAGCTCTAAAGCTTGATTTGGCTCGTCATCAATTAGAGCAGAGTTCTTAATTTCAACCGGAGAAAAAGGTTGAGAAGAATGATCGGAAAGTCCGGAAGGACTATTTAGTTGCAGGTTAGGATCTACAATTTGATTAGGCTCGTCATCAATTAGAGCAGAGTTCTTAATTTCAACCGGAGAAAGAGGTTGAGAAGAATGATCGGAAAGTCCGGAAGGACTATTAAGTTGCAGGTTAAGCTCTAAAGCTTGATTTGGCACGTCATCAATTAGAGCAGAGTTCTTAATTTCAACCGGAGAAAAAGGTTGAGAAGAATGATCGGAAAGTCCGGAAGGACTATTTAGTTGCAAATTAGGATCTACAATTTGATTTGGATTGTCATCAATTAGAGCAGAGTTCTTAATTTCAACTGGAGAAAAAGGTTGAGAAGAATGATCAGAAAGTCCGGAAGGACTATTAAGTTGCAGGTTAGGCTCTAAAGCTTGATTTGGCTCGTCATCAATTAGAGCAGAGTTCTTAATTTCAACCGGAGAAAAAGGTTGAGAAGAATGATCGGAAAGTCCGGAAGGACTATTTAGTTGCAGGTTAGGCTCTAAAGCTTGATTTGGCTCGTCATCATTTAGAGCAGAATTCTTAATTTCAACCGGAGAAAGAGGTTCAGAAGATTGCTCGGAAACTCCAGATGGACTATTTAGTTGCAGATTAGCGTCTATAACGTTATGAGGTGCGGAAATATTTATCTGTTGATTTTTAAACTCATCTGGTGACGCTTGATAATATTCCGCCTGTAAATTGGCCGCTACAGACGAATTTTGAGTGCTCAATATATGACTTTCTAAATTTTTTGGTGAAACAGGTTGGAGTGTTAACTCAGACTCCGCAAGTAGAGAAGTAGAGTCCATTAATAAGCCATCTGTATTGGACTTTTCAATAAGCACATCAGGCAACCCTTCATCATTACATTTATCAATAATCAGTTTATCATTTTCTTTATTAGACTCTTCGGTATTTAACAGTTGATTTTCGAAATCCTTCTGTGAGGTAAGTAGAGGATCTTGTTTAAATTCGGAATGTGACGAACTCATTTTTTGCAGCTCATCTTCCAATCTTGGATCATGATTTGCATGTTCATTCGTTGAAACAGGCTGTAAAGTTTGTTCACTATTTAACTGTACAATAGATTCCGTGTTCTCATGATCTATCTTATTTAGTGAGAAGGATTGCGAACTTTGCTCAATTTCAGCAAGGGCTGAAGGACAAGGAAATGGCAAGGATGTGTCTACATCTTTAACTCCCAAATCATTTTGTGTTAGTTGATCAATGTTCTTTAAATTATCGGAATCAGTTGATATAAATTGAGGATCATCATAAGTGGAAATAACTTCATCCTTATTTTCCTCAGGAGGTTCTGGTGATAAAATGGGAGAAGCTAAAGGTGCATTCGAATCAAGATTTTTTTCAGTTTTATAGTCATCACTAAATTCGTTTTCCTGTGTGAGAAAGTCATGTGGTTCTTCTGTACTATCAATTACTGCAAATAATTCGTCGTTGTCATTAGTGTTTGGTATAGAAGTTGGAGAAACTACATCATCAGCAAATGAAACTGATTTCGTTAAAGTTTCTCCTGGAAAATCAGTTTTATAACAAATATTCTCTTGAGAGCCATTATGATTAGAATAACTTGTGATATTCTCCCCATTCAGTTGAGTACCTCCATTAGTTACGACGTCATCGCAAACCGACATCACTTAAATGAGAACAAAAATTAAATTAAATATTAATAGTAGACTAAAGTAGGTACGGCGCATAATTATTTAAAAATAAAGTTAGAAATTAACTTAATTTAACACGTTTTTGAAAAACAAGTTTTTTTTGAATATGCACTTGGTTGTGAGTACGAGTTTGGAATAAAGTTACATGCAATTTTGCAGTGTTATTCTTATTTTGTGTCATGCAAGAGAAAATTCTCCAGGTATTTTACTACACAAAATACGTGATGAAAAATTGAAAAAAATTCATGATTTTTATCAATAATTTAATGAAAAAAGAAGAAAAATTTCGACCAGCTAAACATAAGTTCTATGCTCCAAAATTATGACACAGCTTGCGCTGAAGGCACAAGAAAAAAAATAAAAACAAGTCAAGTTTTACGGCAGCCAGGACAGTCACAGGAGATGAAATAGGAGCAAATGGAAGAGTAGGCGAAGTTGGAGAAGGGCTCAGCAAAGAGGAAAGCCATCAAAGATTTCTTGAAGCTCGGTGGCGGGGAAAAGAAATCAATCGCTGTTGGAGGGCTGCGAGTCAAGATGTAATTAGCAGCAGTACAAGCACGATTGAAAAACGAGTGAAGGGTGCGATGTTTCTTTGTACGACGAATGGAGAAGGTGACAACATCATCAGAGCGAGTGCAGCAGGAATTAGAGAACTTAATGAAATCAAAAGGATCAAGATCCAATTTGCGAGTCAGTAGTCGATTGAACAGAAGGAGATCACAGGCATGGAAGTAGAGTGACAGCGGGAGAGTGGAGAATTTCAGCAGAGCGTCTTTATAGACCAAAGAGGAAACGTTCCATGGAGTGGAACAAAGCACGAGAAGGCCACCAACAATGAGACGCGTAGAGAAGAATGGTCCTAGGAATGGACTTGAACAAAGAGAGTTTCACAGCGGACGAGGTTTTAAAAGGAACATTACGGAAAAGGGCAAATAGCGAGGAATTAGCTTTGCAGAGACGCAAAGACACATGTCCAGTCCAATTTAAGTTTGCAGCAAGTTGAACTCCAAGATGAGTGTGATGAGGCGCAAAGTTCACAGGTAGAGGCAAATCAGAAGGGGGAGCCACAGAAAAGGAAATACCACATGTCTTGGTAGTGCTAAAATCGAGATGGTTGACAGAGGACCAAGTAGACAAGTGCTCAAGATCAGAAAAAATGTTCGACGCAAAAGACCAACCAAAATCAAAAATCGCAGTGTCATCGACATACAACAGGCAAGACGAGTTGAGAACAGAATGAGGGAGGTCATTAATGGCAATGAGGAAGAAAAGAACAGCAAACACTGAGCCTTGAGGGGCACCACTAGTAACGGGGACAGGAGAAGAGATAGACGAGTTGATTTTGACACACTGGTGGCGATTAGTCAGGTAGGACTGGAACAGTTCGATGAAATCCACATCAAAACCAAATAAACGTAACTTGTCAAGCAGAATGGAATGAGGGAGACGATCAAACGCTTTTGAGATGTCAAGAAAGATAATACAACCAGGATCATTACTATCAGAGTGAAAGTAGCAGTTTTCGATCAGAGTGAGCAGGTTAGTAATCGTAGAGCGACCAGGAAGTTTGCCATGCTGGGAAGAGATGAGGTGACGAATTTTTGGGAAAATATTTGTTAGTCGTAACTGCGAAATGCTTATTATTTTGATAAGGCTAACACAAACAAACGTAAATGATTCAATGTCTCAACTGTCAAAAATATACTATGTCCGAGATGTTCATTTGTAATAAAATTACAGAGAAATTTACACTTACTTAACAAAAAACCTGTCAGGTCAAGCCATGTGACCGAACGGCGGTTACCAGCTGCGCTATCCTGCTGGAACCCTGGAACGAACGCTGGAGATGAATAGTTCGAATATTAGGATGCAGTATCCTCAAACATCAACACTATATTGTTTCAGGCAAGATAAATAATATTTTTAAAGTTGAATTTTCGCTTTTATCAATTCTGTAAAAAAAATACTTTAAACAAGTGCACAATGACGTTTCCGACATCCTGTATTATGAAAATCCCCAGAGCTGCAAAAAGGGGATTCCGTAAGAGACTAAACTCCGAGAATATGATTCGAGACGAAAGTCGTGACGAAAAATAATAAATTTGAAAAAATACAACTAAATTCGAGACATTTAAAGATTTATACTTTTAACGTTTCAAATTCGTATAAATATTGTATTTTATTCCGTTAATTCATGCTCAATAATATCGAGCATTTGAGCGCAGAATGAGGCATATCCTAAGTGATGCGTTGAGATTTCATGACTTCTTTGATTGTAGAAATTATTTCACACAAAAAGAATATAGAACACTAACAGTATATCATTTTTCCCGTATCAAAATTTTGATCCAAAACAATACACTTAACAATTGAAGCAAATAAAAAGTGGTGGAGAGTAATTAATGAAGACGTCAAACCGATCAAAAGTAAAGAATTAAATTACAATTATAATTAAAAAAAAGAATCGATCAAAATGAGATTAAAATTATAATATAAAATTTAGCAATGTAGCAACTAACAAATAGTTTTTTAAAATATTCGCTGAAAACCAATATCTGTCAACTTTTATATAAGTTACAATGTTTGTATATATAGAAACAAACAAGTTAATAATATTAATAAAATGTTTGAAAAAATAAGAAAAAACTTTTATAATAGATGAATTTATAGTAAAAGTAAGTATTTAAATCGATGCTAAGATATCTTGTAATCTATAACATCAATGTATTTTGTAGATAAATGTGCAGCTAAAATATATAAATAAAAATTTATATTTCTCATGAGCTTTAGAGAACATGTATTCAACATTCAACATATATAATGGATTGCTCAATATAAATGCTGGCTTTTTAAAAAGATAAAGCCGCCAAACTACTTCAAATCAGAAAGTAAAACAAAATGTGGTACAGGCAACATATCAGTAACTTCAGATAAGACTAAAAATAATATTCCATGTGAAAACACGTATTTTTTACTTTTCGGTTTCTTATTCCTTAAAGATGTCACTTCAAACATTGAAACAAAGCACAAATTCATGGACTGCGGAAGCAGGGCTCTTGTTGCTCTTTTTATTTGGGCAAACCAGAATGAGAACGCTAAAAACACCATCAAATGCTAAGTTGGTTTCAAATATTTGATTGTTTTTGCGATTCACGACATAAGAATTGAAGAATTCCATGCATTAATCGTTATTTTAAATCCGATCCGATATTATTTAAGAACTTTTGAAATAAGAAATATTTTAATAGAAATTTTTAAATAAAATTGAACATCAATGAAATGTTTAAAAATAATTCAAGTAAGTCTCGTTACCGCACACCTCGAATTATAAAGTTGATTATATAATTACAATACATCTTTTCATTTCTATCAATTGCCATTAATTGTTTCCAAATTGAATTGTTAGTTCACATTACAGGAGAACAATTTTGTGTCGTTTTCCCATGTTGCTTTAACAATATTTCGCAGAGAATATTGTCCTAATACCACGTCCAAAAAATTCGAAATAGGGACTCTGTATCTAGTCAACTATCTTTTAATTGTTATTATAAGCATTGCTCAAAATATTTTGTTTTAAACATACCACCCTGACAAAATATATAAAACGCGAGCCAACTCAGCTTAAGCATAAATATATCAACATTTTAGAAAAAAGTGCATGGGATCAATTTTTGATTAGAACTAAGGTTTCAAATATAACAGGAATATAAGACAAGTTTTCTAAATAATGAAGTTAGCAAATGTATACAGAAATTTTGATACAAGGAAATCACATGCGATCTAAAATATCTTAAAAATATTGTTTTCATTTGCTACGAAATGGTCACTTTTTCAAAAGATGTACACTTGTAATCAATAAAGACAAGAAATCAATAAAATTAGAATAGCTACTAACTAATTCACAATCGTAATTCGTAGAAAAAAATAAAGAAGAAAACTGAATGCTTTGGGATAATAGCAGTGTTCTTTTTAACAATAGAGGGATGATTTACATTGTAAATGCAGAATACAATTTCGAAAAATGGAAAGTATTAAATAAATACGTTACTAATAAATCATACGAAGTCTACCGATAAGTAGAAACAAATTATAAGAATTGTGAAATCTCTTCTCAACTCAAATCTTTAACTCAATTAAGAAAATTTAGTTCAAAATCATTTTGTCCTTTATAAACAAGTAAAATAATAATATTTAATTACTTAAACTGTATTTGTGAAAATTGAAGTCTACCTTAAAAGTTCGATTATATATTTATATATTAAATTATGATTGTTTAGAGTTTTGACAACTGGTTATTTAAACAAGTGGATCTCAGCATTTGAAGTATATCGCAAAGAATAGTTAGATTGAAGAACATTATTTAACGGTTATATAGTAGGGCCATATTATAAGTGTTATCTGCTGCATGTGTAGTGCAATGTTGATTAATGAGACCGTGGAGCAATATTAACTGTTCTTACTATGAACGTTAGTAATTCATGGAATTTTTAAGTATTGTTTATGAGTGGATTGAGATTATGTACTTCTGTAGCTTGATTGAAAATTTTGGATCTTATAGCCAAATGCTTTATTTGACAATAGTAATTGCTAATTTATAGTGTATTAATAGTTTTGAAAGAAATGAATTTAATGTATTGCTGTTGAACACTTGTACAGCTTTAATTCTTCATTAAAATTAAATAAGTACGCCAAATATCTCACAAAGGCGGCGAAGCTACAGAATAGTGCCACGCGAATCATGCGTAAAATAAACACTACCAGGGGTAAAACCGATAATAAATGCAAAAAATAGGCGGTAAAGATTGATAATGGTATCACGCGATGGTACGCTCTAAATGTTATAAGATGAGCCTTGATAAAAAATAGTTGACTTCAAAATTTCTAAGCATTAAAATATATAAACGGAAATTCAAGACTAATAAAATGTGTTCGGTAAACACAACTTTAAAGTGAAATAAACCCTTATTTAGTTTTAAAAATTACCATATTTTACAAAATAAAATTATAAATAATTAAAGAAAAAAAATTTTGTGGTCTTAGCCCATTACCTACCATAATTCTATAATTTTGTTACATAACCTTTACTTCTATTATAAACCAGCCATAGAAATGTGCCGCAATGTTAAAAATATAATTTCTTGTAGATTTAACAAAATGATTTAATATGCGTTTAATACTTGTAAATAATAATGGATTATTGCCAAATTTTCTATTTTTTGGGGATCTCGTTTGGTATGTAATGGGTTAATATATGGTGATATATACAATAAGCTGCGAAAAATGATAATTCGTATAATAAACTTTAAAATCTCCACAAACAGTTCTAAATCATTTTTAAATGATAATTTACCAAAAGTTTTAGTTGCAAACATATATGAGTGTTTAAAGCACGTAAAACCAAAAGAAACGAATATCTAAGAATTTAAATTTTTAACGAAATAAATCATAATTTTTACACCAAAAATGTTAATACATTACTTAAAATCTACATGAAATCATTATTTTATACATCTGACAATGAAACAAATTATGATCTACAATCGCGGGTTATATAATATCATATAGCGCGCAAATGTTTCTAACAATATTTAATAAAGTAGTTACTTTGCGGCTAGTGTACAAGTAAAACTAGAGGGTGTGATCTAGTTTCCTCGCTAATTAGTAGTTCCAATAATTTTTCTTTGTTTCTTGTTGTCTGCACCTTTGTATTTACAGGCACTTAGTAATAACGTATATTTTAAAATGAGTAAGAAGAAAACTTTAACCCCAACCAAAGTCAAAGAAATGATAATATCTTGGCACCAGGAAGGAAAAAGTTTCAAAGAAATAGCTGATCTAACCGGTAGATCACGTTCAACAGCCCAGTCTATAATAAAAAATGGAAAGACGCTAAATTTTTGGAAAATCAGTGGCATAAAGAGCGGCCGTCAACTTTTACCGTACGCGATACTAACAGACTAAATCTTATAATTAAGCAAATGTTGGAGCATCTACAGGCCACATATTTAAAACTTTTTGGCTGAACGTCCTAAGAAATTTTCAAAGTCAACAATATATAGGCAACTGAAGAAATTGAAGTATGTCAGGAGAGCGATAAGGAAGTCTACGGTGGATAGAGAAAAGAACAGATTCGAATAAGGTGGGCGAAGGCCCGTAAAAATTGGACATTAGATACATGGAAAAACTTTTGTTTTTCTGATGAATGTTCTGTTGTTATTGGGAAGGAATCTAGGCTGTACTGTTGAAGATGTGAAGACGAAAAAGATTCTCCATATTTTGTCTGCCCACCTAAACAGAAACAAATCTCAATTATGGTTTGGGGAGCTATTACTTATGGAGGACAAATAACACAAAATGGGTCAGAGGGAACATTAATTCCCAGACGTATTGTTTCGCGTTTGATGATGAGTTGCTTCCTTTATTACAGAGTGCATATCCAGATAATAACTACACTTTTTACAGGATAATGCCCCGGTACATGCTTCGGCGGAAACAAGAGCTTGGCTAGACCATAACTCTATAAACACATCAGTTTGGCCACCAGATATAAATTTGATCGAAAATTTGTTGCGGGAAACCAAGATTCAATTGCGAAAGAATATTGATGTGTGTAACGCGCCATCAGATTTATAAAAACGGTTTGAGCGGATAATTTACGCCATTCCTGGGGAAGCATTTGTACTCCACCATTCCACGGAGACTAAAAGCCGTCATAAAGAGACACAGACAAACTATTAACTTTTAATCTTTTATATTTGCAGTTGTTTAGATACATAAATAATGAAATTTTAATGTTTAGGGTAAATTGTAAACATGTTTTTATCCAATTTTAAGAACATTTTGATTATTATTGTTTGTCAAATGTGGCATTCTTAATGCTAAAAAAAACATTTTATTCCGCTTTAAAAGTGTTTTGATCGAAAACATATTTCATTAGTTGTAAATTTACATGTTTCCGTTAAATACTTTTATAATTAGAAATATATTTTTTATCAACTCATACTTTTACATGTTATCTTTCTTAAATATTGACTGCGTGCTACGAATTTTGTTAATTATGCTAAGCTATCGGTATATATCTACCATTTTTAAACTTTTTGTATAGTTGTATTTCTTATCGTTATTTACCCCTAGTAGTGTCTATTTTTTACGCGTGCTTCCACTGCCACTATTCTGCACCTTCGGCCAAAAGGCATTATTTTACTGCATGGGACCCAGTTGGCAGGATAAATAATTACTAAACTAGTAACCCCAACAATTGAAATTACATGCATTTCATCATGTTGATTAATATTTTGGAAGTATAAATAATTGATAACAATTGTTGATATTTTGTTCATCCTTCTTTTGATGATTGCCTCAGTGTTGCGGCAATCAAGGGATTTTGGTACATCTTTGAGATGTCCACGGTCTAAAAATGTAATGCAAGTGATCCAATGTCAAATGGTGTTGGATAAAACGAAACCGCATGTCACCTTTCGTTGCCATTTAAAGGCCGTGCTCCAATTTCTGTTCGCTGTTAATTTTCAAATTTTGCTTTCCTTGAAAAAATGATGTAATTTTTTTTAAGTAATATGAACTTTGTGAACATTTCCAATCCCCCTAAACTGCTTCATAATTACCCACCGTTGTGTGTAAATCTCTACCACTTGGTGCATGGTTGTTGGATTAACAGAATTGATAAAAACAATTGTCCTTAACAATTTATTTTCAAATGGTGTTATGCCAATGTATCTGAGTTTGTGTGGCATCCATGCAATTGGGATCATTAGTGTAAACAAATCATAGTGGAGCAATCTCGACTTGTAATTGAATTCAAGAATTCATCTCGTGGTGATTATTATCGTTGCTCTGAAAAATCGATTGTTGCTGGAATAGCAAAGCAAGTTGTACATTGTCAGTAACTTTATATATATATATATACCCCAAGTGACATATGTTCGAATTTCAGGTTCTATTAGAGAGGTTTTCGAAATTATTAACGATTTTTGTGTAAATGCCTTTAAGTCACAACTCTTATAAAACCCTTGAAAAAATTTATTTTGATCACAACTGAAGAAAAAACCATTTTTAGCGGCNTTGTTATATATATATATATATATATATATATATATTCTTCAATTGGATTGTCGTAATATATTAGTTACTTTCAAAATCGTTCATATTGAAAAATATTTATGGTTTTAGTTTGTTTTAACGAAATAATCTTTTAGTTACTTATTAAATGTACATGATTTCGAGATAAAATAATTTTTTAATTTAAAATCCAGTAGCTTTTTTAGTAAGTTCTTTCATTTTAGAAGATATTAAATTCATAGTTTTCTGACTGGGATATTGATCAGTTCTTTAATAGAAATGCCAAATAATGCAGAAAAACGGTTAAGCTGATAGGATTGCACAAAGTTGTCTGTTTTGCGAGAAACGGTATAAAAGAATCATAAGGATATTCCTTTTCAATTAGAGCTTTTATCTTAGATNTTCATCGTACTTTTTTGACTATTTAATAACATGTTCTTGGTTGCATTTTTTATGAATAGGGCTTCAGCTAATTTGGTGTTTTTTGTTCTTAGTAACATTTCAAAATTTGCTTTGTTTCCTTGGTGTTCATGCAAATGTATTTCACTTCTTAAATGCCCTCTAAGTTGTTCTTTGATCATAGATTCAAAATGTCGTTTGGTTTCTCCGATGTAAAAATGGTTACAATTTTCACATTGATATTTATACACAATGGAAGAAACCAACATTTTGTCTAAAAAATTCTGATGTTTTCTTTGATAGCATTGGTACGATCTTGGTTACTTTAAGTTTCTTGTTTATGTTCTTTATTCTTAATTTTAGAAATTCCTTTTTTTCTTCAATGTATGGTAGTTTCCAGTAAATTGGTGTTTGATCATCTGTTGTTACTTGGTTACGTACCATATTGCTGGAAGTTAATGCTTTATCAACGAATTTCTTTGTTAGTTTGTATAAGACTACCATTCAATGCTTATTGAATTATTAAAATTTCATCTAATTATAGTAATTTAAGTGATTCAATATGAAACCTCTATCTTAGAGAAAACTTACTATCCACACAAACTAATTTGTATGTAATTACCTGACGCAGTAAATATTGTCCACTTACAAATTATATTAAAATTTGTCCAGTCTCTATATAATTATCGAGAATATTTACTAAGTTGCAAGAAAAGTTTGTTTCTAGTTGAACTAAGCTATCTAAAATAATACATTCTGAAATGTACATAAGTATGTTTAGAGTCGGCTTTGATTTGTGAGCATTAATTTCTAAATAATTTACCCTACTGCGAATTAGTTGAAGTTTTTATTATTTTAACGCCTATTGCATTTGACCAATTTTTTAAGAATGCGTAAAAATCGATGCTTTGAAATATACAAAAAATACACTTTTCAATCCCGAATTTTCACAATTTCATTGTAAATTATGTACGCAATAGAGCCATGAAAATCTAAATCTGTGCTATTGATTCTTTAAAATTCTTCAGCGTTTGGTTTGTATACTTTCATTGACCATTCCAGATGTATCTAAAATATATTCGAAGTATTTTAATAATTTATGCAGGCAGGATTTAGTTATATTATTTAATGAAGAGACGTAATCTTATTATGTTAAAAATTTCTTGTTAGCTTATTGCTCTAAATTGTGACCTTTTGTGGTCTGGGTTTGATTTCACTTTTATCATGTCAAAAATACAATGACATATTTAAAATCGCACTCCTTCCAGATAAGATATTTCCGCTAATTCGACTGTCTAGATCTATATCTCTGTTTCTAACGATCTGTTGCTTTAGCAGAATTTTTGCGTCATATCGTTTGTTCTCTTCACGAGTAGATCAATTTTGCCTTACAATTGTATTGCTTTAATGTGGAAATTTATTCATTAGTACTAAATTTAGTACTTTGGCATTGCATTAAGAATTTTTAGCGATTTGTTTAAGTAGTTGTTTTTTTCAAATATAAAACATTGCATCTGGAATACCCTAATGTAGTTTTGAAACAGTGACCAACGCATCTACATTTTCGCTGTGTTTGAATAGGTTCAAACCATTGATTCATTGGTTGAAACCATTATAGCATACTTTGCTGCGAGGGAGATATGACAATCCAAATCGATAACAATTGATGCGTATGCGTCAAACTGCGTTACTCATTTAGTAGGTCCTGCGGTTAAAAGTGTAGAGGGGATGAGCAAAGATTGTTTGTCTTTCCACTTTGTGATGTAAGCATCATCGCTTGACACAATTATCTGATGTTACCTCTCAGTAGTTATTTTTTCCTCAATCAATTCTTTTTGGACTTATTATATCCATAATTTGTTAGTTGTCTACTTGATTTTGTATATCTAGAAATTGCATTCTGGTAAATACGAAATTCATTCATTTCAATGTGAAAAAAGTATAATTTGATATTAAAATTATTTGTCTGTCTATGGAATCATTTGATTGTCTATCTAGTTTGTTGATAGCAGTGTGGATTGTTCAAATCAATGAACTCTCTTCCATTTTTTATCTCCGAAACTATTTTATCATTAAAAGTTATACTATTATGAATATTTAGAAATTTTATTGTGATGCACATAATGTAGTTGATTATATTGCATTACACTTGTAAATAATTAGTCCTGCAAACTACATTGGCTTATTTATAAAAAGTTGTATATTTTCATAAATGTAATTCAACTAAAAATTTAATTCACTGATGTTAAGATGCATTAATTTTTGTTTGATATCCATACAGAATGTGTTTAAATTCTAAGAAAGTCTCACGTTTTTTGGTTGTTTGTGCTTTAAGAAGTTGGATGATTTTAAATCTGCTTAAGTTATGACCAATAATCTTTTCAAATAATTATTTTTATTAAAAAGAATGTTTTAGTGGTATATGGATGCTGGTGGAGATATAATGGAAGATGGAGAAAAAGATTCTCTTAATATCTTAAATTCAAAAAATGTTTTGCAAACTAGTCCTGGTTCGACAAAAATTGAAAACAAATTAAATAGGCTAATTGTTGATCCATTGGAATTTACACGAAGCCTTCCAAATTCAGTACAAAGAAAAATTAGAGCATTGAAAAAGCTTCAATTTCAATATTGCCAAATAGAATCAAAATTTTTTGAAGAGGTTCACGATTTAGAGACACGATATTCTTTGAAGTTCAAACCTTTACTTGATAAACGTGCGAATATTGTTTCCGGTGAATATGAACCTAATGAAAAGGAATGTTCATTTGTCGCAGCAATCACACCAGCTCCTGACAGTGCGAAATCTGATATAGTGAGTGATAATTCAGCAGTCGGAATTCCCAAATTTTGGTTAACTATTTTCAAGCATACTCCTGAATTAGCCGAAAGAGTTTTCGAAAAAGATGAAGATGTTCTTAAACATCTTGTTGATGTCTATACTACTTATTCATCTCAGCCAATGAGTTTTTCTCTTAATTTTGTGTTTTCGTCGAACGAATATTTTACTGATAGTGTATTAACTAAAAAATATACAATGAAATCTGAACCTGATGCAGGTGACCTCATGTATGAAGGACCAGTAGTAATATATTCAGAAGGCACTTCAATTAATTGGAAGCCCGGTAAAGACGTAACAGTACGTACTGTGAAAAAGAAAGAAAAGCATAAAAAATCTGGGGCCGTGCGAACAGTAATGAAAGAAGTTATGAACGAATCATTCTTTTCATTTTTTTCATCACCCACGATAGACGAGCAACTTAATCCCTGTGACGAGGAGTTTGAATCGTCAATGCAAGCAGACTTTGAAATGGGTTATTTTATACGAGAAAATGTAGTTTCAAAGGCAGTTTTATATTTTACTGGAGAAGCGCAAATCCCAGTAGGCGACAATGAAAGTGAATATGATGACGATGATGAAGACCAATCATCCGACTTTTATGTCCAAGTTGTTCAATCTTAATTTTAATTATCTAATTAATAGTTTATAACAGTCTTCATTTGGAATTGTTAAGTTTTATTTATTGCTATTAAATAGCTTCTTTGTCAATTTTTTTTAATTTCTATCATTTCACTTGTCAGGTTTAGTTATCATTTTTTATTAATAAGGAGGATTCGACTCCGTATGAATTGATTATTACATTTCTGGTTCTTAATCTATATTTTCAATATACTTCCTTTCATGGTATTTGACTGATTTCCGCTTTGTTTGTAATTTGGAGTTAATGAGAACTTGTGTCTGCATTTCTGTTAGAGGATTTCTTAGTATTTAAAAAATAGAATAATTTTCATCACCAGACAATTACGTGGAATACGTAATGCTAATACCTTGCAGACAGCGCAGTTGAGTTATTCCAATTTATTAAATTCTGTATTGCTTTGCCTCAAATATATTTCACTATTTTTTATCAATAATGTTAATATAATCTTTGCTTTTAACAATTATGGAACTTAATCAAAATGTAGCAAATGTGTGTACATGTACACCAGTGACAAGGCGAACGATGTAAACGGGTCGGGTCGTCGCGTGCCGGGTCAAAATATATTCTTAGAGACAGTCGTGGGTAGTATTGTCAGGTCAGTATTTTTAGATCAGGTCTATCAGGATTGATCACGCCAGGTTTGGGGAGTTGCATAAACGAAAAGAGGATGTATTGCTTTTATAAGATCAGGTTAAATATTAAACAGGTTTAAATCAGGTCACTTTTGATACTGGAGCAGATCTAGTCTGGTCTGGTCAGGCTTAAGGTGCAGGTGAACTCATCACTAATCGCGGGTGAGCCACAAATAATTTATTGGTTATTTTCGACACTTTTATGTTATTACAAATGATGCTTAGAGAAAAGTCATTTAATTTTTAATGATTGTCTTGTTTTTATCTGTAACTGCATATGTTTATAGTTTAACACATATTTGCAAATATTCCAAACATTCTATCTGGTCGTATTATTAATAGATGAGCATTTGAAAAATTGCGAGTGCTTTTAAATTTCGCATCCACTTTGTTAAGAAAACAAAATTTAGCATTTATCTTCTATCTTTCTGTAACGTTTGTCACAAAGCAATATTCCGACGAAATCATTAATTGTGCTGTTCATTAAAAGCAAAGATTCTGTTTTTAGCAATATATTTTTACTAAGATTTAAGGAAAAAACATATTTTTATATCTTGATGCAGATTACGCATATTATATTAAGAATTGATTCTGTAAATTTTTAGTAATGAACATTTAGGCGGCATTCTATCAGATTCGACCAATTGAACCTGCCCGTGCTCCGTCAGAAAATTAACTATTGGTTGTAGTGAGTTGCGGGTTATGGGCGGATGAAATTTTCCGATTCTATTGTTTTTGTGCAAGACATCTTTCTAGTTCAAAAGTTCAATATATGTTATCATTCCTTATACGACCATTTGCTTATAAAGACCAAAATTCTGTGTAAGCTCCCAATAAAAATGCTAGTCCTTAAAAATCGAATTTAACTTTACTCATTTATAGATTTTAATACAAATATACTTCAATTGAATCGAGTGAGGTATATGCTTAATTGCATTACAACTCGAATAATTTTTGTAAGTCTGTGTGGAACTCAGAGGGCACTCAAATTTAGAGCTCCTTTTTAGTCGTTATAGTATAATTTTTCCATTGATTCTACAATTAAATAATTTTTTAAAATCAAATGTCCGCTTGTCTAAATGAAATAATTTTATGATCAGTCTGTTTACTTCAATTCTTATTGGTATAAGCAAGGAGGGACACAGTGTGGTATACCAGTGTGGTGCGAGTTGGAATTAAATATCTGAACATTACGGTAATTTGCGGTTTAAATGTTAACCTTGAAATCCACCAGTTTTTATTTGAAAACAAAATGTGCTCATGATGACATCTTTGTATTTTGAGTCGCCTTTTCACAATTACCAAATATTTGGTGGGGTATTTATGTACCCTCCTGAACATTGTTCAAGTTAATGATGGCTTTAAATAATTTCAAATTATGTTCTACTTTATACATTTAGTTCTATATGATTTATTATAAAGTAATATAACTGTTAAGCATTAAAAGACGAATTCCACTAACATTCCTTATCTTCCATTTGTTTGAATTAATATTGTTTCTTTCCTGACGACAGCGTCACTGTCATGTTTAATAACTCTCCCATGTTTAATTGTTCGGTCCTGTAAACAAATTCATACCTGCAAGCTTCATACTACTGTTTTGTTTTCGCAATTTTGAATTTCACAAGCCTTGCCTATCAAAATACTGTGTTCAATTGCTCTTTATAAATTCAAATATTTATTTAATTTGACAGCTTGATTTTATCAAGTTTCAAATATTTTGGTTGGTTTTAGTAAGTGTTCAGACTGGAAAACTACATCACTTAATACTCCCCAAAACTTGGGGTACCCATTTTCTAACAATGGTGCACTTCATGATATGGCCATATATGGCAACGTAGAATTTGTTATACATTCGCAATTATTATTTTTTGCACATGCATTATGTCGATGATAGACCATGTGTAAAATATGGCGAATGTAGAGTTAACAGAATGCAGAAATATCAATTTAACAAGGAACAAGAGCTATCAGAGAATGCAATCTGGATCACTGAAAATGTAATGGGATCTAAATTCCACCAATACTTATCTCAAGATTTTTTTCATAAGGATCCATCCATTATTTTTTTTGAAATCCTGCTAATATTAATCATTGGCCAATATTAATTGCAAGGATGTCCTAAAGCAATGTATTTCCCCCCGAAGCGTTTTGAAATGTACAGAAACATATTCTAATGTTACCAATTTTTTTTGTTTGATAACAAGCTAGTGAGGGGGAGAGCGTATGACTATCTTTGTTATTCACTTTTGATGTTATTGATTTTCTCGGTTTTCAAGGATTAAAGTCTTTATTGCAAGCAATCGCTTTTTTAATTATTCCTGTCATTGACAACCGTAAATTGTTCACTTTTATCGTTAATGGAGTAGATGACATTTCCCGCTAATATCGTTTCTTAAATTCAATGTCAACAAAGAAATTTAAAATGATGGAAACTATTCTCGTCCCAATGCTTTGACGTTCGCAAATATCAACGAACAGCCTTGTAGTTCAAAGGAATTTTTGAAAAAGTTCAATAGTTCTCGAGAAAATATTTAAATCCTTATAACTCAAGAACTAATGACGATATCCAGAATCTGATAGCACCACCAGATAGAGAAGTCTTTGCTCTTTCACCTTCGTTCCTAAACCTCAACTCGGCAAACCTAATGGGTTTGGGAGGTCTATCTATATATAAAGAAACAGGTAACGTTCGTTTTGATACCATGGGATTTAAGACTTATATTTACCTGACCATTGGGTATGGAAAGAATATCAGATTTAAGCACG
The DNA here is from genome assembly GCA_900660155.1 of Hofstenia miamia. Taxonomy (NCBI): domain Eukaryota; kingdom Metazoa; phylum Xenacoelomorpha; order Acoela; family Hofsteniidae; genus Hofstenia; species Hofstenia miamia. The sequence continues at coordinate 39,158 of CABFPE010000634.1, read as the reverse complement.
TTCATCAATAGATATGTCATGCCTCCCGATTTCCAAATTTCCTAAAGAACTTGGAGAAAGTTTTTTGTATATTTAAAAAAAAACGCCAGGTTATCTAAGGTTCACTAAACATCAAATGACAAACAAAAATCTGATTGCTATTAGAAAATATATTTAATATTATGATTTATTACTAATTTATACTTATTTAATATTTAGGTAAGATTGTGTTTGACATATCATTTTGTGAGAGAATGACGTACAGTATCGTGCGTGTTATCATTACAGATATATTAAATTTACAATTTTTTAGAAATGCACAAATTTTTTCGTTTATTCAAATATCCTTTACGTAGATGCGATATTAAATCTCTCTGCACCTCTTCATTTGAAACCTACTTTAGTCTCTTAACCTCCACTCGAAAAACACTCTCACAGGATCACAAGGTATTTCTCGAATTGGCACAGCAGCGTAAAGAGTTCTTGGAGTTAATTGAAGAATTGAACAAGTTGAGGCAAGAGTCTCATGGTGATGAGCATGACTTCGATAAAGAACTGACTTCATTGCGAAATGAGGTGGACTGTCTTGATGCCAAATTTAAGTCTTCAATTGAAGAAAGTGAGTCATTTTTTTCCTACATTATGGTATTTTACTACCAATTATTAATTGGTATTAATCGGTGATCATCCTTGTAGCTTAGACATGTTCTCTATTTAATGCTATTGAATAAAAGCACTCCATTCAGGTAAATTGCAGTAAAATTAGATGTAAGGCTATTGATTATTATTAAAAAGAGTTGCTGAATCGGTGCCTGCTTTGAGCATATATTTGCTAATATCTTTAGAAAATAAACATTTTTTATGTTTGAAAATGTCATAAAATTTCATTAGTTATAACCTATGTTGTTTAAATTCACTTTTTAAGAACTCGTTGTACTCCACTATTAAGCAAGTTTTGTTGAAATAAAAAACCTTAAATGCGTTATCCACGGCTTTCCTGTATATATTAAAAAAATTTCATTAAAACAATCAGAGAACGCATTGATTCACAGATCTCGAAAATTGATCTTTTAAATTAATTTTCGAATTCCGCTTACAATCTCAAAATCTTAATATGTAATGGTAAACATTACATTAGTGTTTATATGCAAATAGATACCTAAATATTTTGGGATGTCTGCATGATATCTATTGTAAGATTTCCATAGTCATGCAAAATATAACATGTATTTCCAATTTAAATTTTAAGAAAGTTTTAATTGATTTTTATGTGTGTGAAATAAGTTTGCAGTTAATAGCATAAATTTATATTTCTTATAACGTAAATTACTAGACTTTTACACCATTAGAAAAAACAGTAAAAAGCTCTGTTGGATAAAACCAGATCATCCAGATTCGTCTCGATAACATCAACCGGTTTTTTTACTGGTATCACATCTTTCAGGAGAAGCTAAAGAATAATTTCACAAGAAGTTTGGATGCTAGCATACTTAATCTTGTGAATCTGCTCCTAAGATGGTTGATTACATTATCTAGAAATAGAATTGCTATGGTTCTTTTGTAATGTTCTAAGGGAAAGTCACTTTAAAATTACATCTATGATTTTGACGATCGACAATATAGGGAGCTTAAGGCTGGAATCTAATTGCGACTTGCTATGTGTCGCTCAGCTAATTGAAGGATATGTGCACAATACCATACATTGTGATGAGGGTTTTCTTGTTTAATATTAAATTCGCCAGGCTTCTCCTATTGGCACCATCAAACGACTTTTCAATTATGATCTTGACATCGAGAATGTGAAAAACTTGCTTGGCATTATTTAGCGCAAGTTGTCGGGTACACTCTTCAGAACCTGTTACATGTCTGACTACAATTAACACCAGCTCTTTCATTGATATATTCTGTGTATCATCAATCATTATGTTGATTTTGATTGATGACTACGCGCTGAACAGCCAAGATTTAGGATTAGTTGTTCACACTACTTATTTTGGAAAAAAATACCTTTTATAGAGGATTAATTAAGATACTGTCTTGCTTTGAATTAGATTCACAATTTCAATAAAATTTCCATGATTGGTATTAAAGGATGAATTGTCTCTTCGTCACCTCGAAAAGCTCAATTTTGATTTGAAAGAAGAAGTATATTATCAGTGAGATCTTCACTATTATAACGATTGTGAATAACTTCACATTGTCCCTGCTCTTTTACTGTTTTGTCAATAATGAGTGAATGTCTTGCCCCAGTGCACACTTCATACATGCAGCTTACAACCCTTCTGTGGAATGCTGCCGCCTAATGTGGAGAACAGTGAGCGCAAATATAATCCAGTCAGATTTTCGAGTTAAATGTGCTTGGACCATGCGAGAATAAAATTCTAACCGAAGGAAATACCTTGCTTAGTTTCAAGCTCAATGCGAGTCAGCGACGCCTGATCACATTTGAACCATCATTTCTCCAATAAGGTCCTGCAAGATTAAATCGAACTTTGTTCATTGTAAAATAATGACTTTATAAATTTTCAAAAACGCAACATGTTGTTTTTAAATAAAAATTCCCTTAAAATGTTTCCAGACATTATGTGAAAATTCAAAGTCCTAAAGTCCTATCTACTAATAGCTTATTGAAAAATAAGAAGTTTTTTAACATCACATAATGTTGCTTGTCATTGAAGCAACTTGGTTTAGAGTAATGGAGAAGCCAATGGTTCTTTACCAAAATTAACGTTTTTATCAAGGCTATAGACTGATGAAATTGTCAAACTAGAAATTATATAGCAAGGATATCATGTGTGAACTGATTACTTATAAGGATAAATTTTATATCTATATGAGAAATCTTCCATATAACACTCAATTTTGCTAATGAACACTTAAAGTATTTATATGCAAAATGTCACTGAGAACTTATTGAATTACTTAAATAATACCGATAAATTGTCCAAATTTCCCCTAGCCAAATCTGGGCAATATGACATTATATTATCTAAAAATTACTGACTACTTACATATATGTGATATAAATCATAGAATTTCGACTTCCTGCACAATTTATACTACTAGCAACAAATGTGACTTGAATGACTTTTGATACCATGATGATGAGACAATGAAAAGAAGTTTACGAATGGTGGAGACAAATTTGGAAATAAGATATATTTAGCAATGAAGACTGTTAAGACTGATCAGCTTTCAATTCTTGAGGAAGAGGGATGATGTGACATTTCTAAAGAAAGAATGTGTGACAGGAAGGGTTTTGATAAAACGTACAGGGTGTAGCATTTCGTTTTTGATTTGCATCAATTTATGCTTCATCTTGTGATTTATTGCTTTTGTATTGTCAAGCTGTAAGACATCTTCATATTCCATAATTGATCAGTCAACGACAGATTATTCTAAATATAAACATATGTATTAACGCCTGGAATGTTAACAGATTTAATACTTTCTGGTTTTGGCGCAAAGAATGCATAACTGGTATTCCAAGACCAGAGAACTTGGGACTCCTTTGAGAATCACTGCAATTAGACATAACTGAATCAATATCAGAAATCAAAATGAATTAATCAATTCAGCTAACTGACTTGATTTTTCATTAGGTGTATCGATTTTGTGTGTTGAATCCACTTTTAATTCCTCAACCAATTTTTAATCAAAACAAATAATAAATGATGTAGTGATTTCGTACACGTTTTGCACACTGCCAAGTTCAACCTATTTTTTCAAATCCGCAAAAATAATGGAATTCATTTCTTATTTCGGTGGTTTAGAACTATGCAACACAAATGTAGACAATGTAGTAAATTTATATATCAATAACGATAACAAGTATACAATTTGTGAAAATATTCATATTTAATGGTGTGAATGTTGCCAGGTTTGCCCATATATCTACGAGTGGCCCCAGGGGGACTCTCTCTATCTTCCATCACTAATCTATACCTGATTTATATTATCATTTAAATAAAATGGTATTTAAATGAAAATGTATTGTGCCTTGATAATTTATACTGAATTTGGTAGTTATTTTTTTATTTAATATAATTCATTGATATTTAAATTTTGAAATGGTTAAAATGGAAAGTATTCAATTTTTTTATGAGATTTACTTGGGTTTCTTTAGTGGGCCACCCACGGCCTGTTGCTCACACATGTGGAAGCACTCAGATCTGTATTAGCTTTGTTCTTTTTCTTGCAATGGCTTAAATGCTAATAAATGCATGTGTGTGAGTATGGCATTGAATTGCGTTTTCCAATATACACCATTGAGTTCCTATTTGTGTTTGGTTTTTCTGCTGTTTGTTGCTTTGGTATAAGAAAACAAAATTTTAATCTTTTTTAGGGACATAACAAATGTACGCCTTGTCAAGCTTCGTATTTCAAGCATTTCCCAAACTAAATGGATTTCTCTTACGGTTTGAATAATTTTGTAAACGATATTTATACCATTGATTTTAATTTAGCATGAAAAATGTTTTACTAATGTTAATCTAATATTAATAACTGCATTTAATTAGTTAAGAATTTTTAGAATTCCATAATTTCTTAATCAATTATATATTCATACCTGCCCACAAGAAAGTCCCTTTCAGTAAAGTCCTCAAATCTTGCTAGAAATGTAAGATCTAAAAATTGAACTAGCAATCAAAATATTGAAATTCAATTTACTCGTTTCCATCTTCCATAATCGACATTGGCAGGTTCAATTAAGGGAACCAAGCTTGCTTTGAATTTGTTTGACAGTTTTTTTGGAGATCAGATCTGTGGAATAATTTCTCATAGATCAGTACTTCTGCTAAATACGCAATTAGTTATAGTCACCATGTCACACAAATTGAAAATTACAGAGAATTCTTAATAAAACGGCGGTAACTGAAATATAAATTGAATTTTGGTCATTAGCAGATATACTATATTGCTCATTGCACTATCATCAATATACAGGGCGTGGACCCGTTTTTAGAAAACCGTAACCCCTTAGGCTGGGGGCCGCTTGCCGTAGGCTGTACACTCAGCTCGTGATCCGTAATTTTTAAAATTTTACTCAAAGTTGAATTCTATAAAGATAAATAAATTTGTATATTAATATTTTGGGTATTCGCTTGTATTGATGTGAGTTTAATTTAATAATAGTTCACATCAAGACTTATTATAAACATTTAAGTAGGCCTTGTTCACATGCACAAGCATTCCTTATCATTCATCAATTAATGCATTTTATTACCTCCGCATTTCAAACAAGACTGTGAAAAATACCCAACCGGTAACCCATGAACCGTAAATGTAATAAACTGGCCGTCTGGGCCCAATCCCAGATCATATATTTGTTCAAAATATTGCCACTATCGATATCTTATTAAAAAGATATTTGAGAGGGTATACAATTCCTATACATTTCTCGATAAGGGCGCTCTACAGCATTATCGTGATTACTCCATTTTTCCTGAAGGGTTGTATTTTTTGCAATTCAACAAATCCGAAGAATCGCCTTCGAATTATTACAATTGTTGGCTTGAGAACGCATTGAATTTATGCTCTTATTTGTCAATTTGCAGGTGATAGGCTACTATTTACATCTATGCCAGATCATTAATATTTTAAATTTCGATTGGTTATCTGCCCCAATGCTTAAATGTGATGAGGAATAATCAACAGCAAATAATTAACTGTACGCGATAAGGCGTTTAGTATTAACATCTTCCAGTGATTTCTGCTTGCACAATTTGATTTACCATCAAGTAGATATTTAATTACAATCGCTGTAACAGTGTACACCGTTTATTAATTAGCAACGTCTATAAGCAATTGCTAAGCAAACGATGGCATTTTTTCGGTTAAATTTGTGCAAAACGTGCCTTTTAACAGAAATATTTAAGTTTAACAATGTAACCCCAGCATTATCAATGTCATTAGGACCAATGCAATGAACGCCACCATCCAGAAAGTCACTTTTTAATAGTGGGGGCAGTCGGGAACCTAATTAATGAAGTTTGAGACTATTTTCAGCAATATTTCTTTGAAGTTTTCTCCGCCTGTTTGTATTGATTGTTGAAGTCGGACCCTGAATAATGAAGAGTTTTTATTACGAATAATTAACAATTGGCTGAAATTGCTATTTGCCGTTAGCTGTTAATGGTAATCATTTTGTCGTTAAAGGCACTAATCCATAATTATAAAATGCAAAATTAAGCCATTTCATTAAGAAAAATATTTCAAAGTAAATGAACAATTCAGGAAATTAATCATTTCCTTCTCAAGTATATTCGATGTAAGTTATGACTAAGGCTTGTAAAAGTAAAAAAAGTCTAAAATATTTTGTTAGGTCAACATTTTTTACGTTAAAATCATTTTAAAATCAACGATTTAATGAGTATATTTCTATTTTTTGTGAAAATACTTATCAAGTTTAAATTCACATCAAAGTAAAGGTGGAATAAAGTAAAATGAAAGACATAATCCCGATAGTTTTAGAAGCACTCCAAGCAACTCAGCAATCACAACTAAACTTCAAATGGCCGAATATTCTATTGCCATTCTTGAGCTTTTTGCAGCTCCGAAAACTTTTGGCAAAAGATTGTGATATTTATGTTAAAATCCTTAAGCGTTATATTTTGTCATATGCGAACAGTTCCTTAAAGCATGTTTTAAACAGTACATACTCAGTTTGAAGTAGTTTAAATTTTATCATTAGGCCAAAATATGGTCAAAATTTTTTAATTTTTTTAAATTTTTGTTGTCAAATTACGAAGTTGATATTTCAATAAATCAAGTACAACCGTACTCATAGACATGATTTAAGTGATAAATAAAACAAGTGAGAAGTTGGGCGTAAATTTGGTTCGAAGCAGGGGTTGAGACAGGTGGGATTCGGTTCTTGTCGAAAGGTTCATCTTTAAATCGGGTCATGTTTGATTAATCGATAACGTTCATAGATGGAAGTGGGTGTGATTTTGTATAACCGCATTGCACCGAACCCACATGTCTGTTAGAAAACTTCACTCGCACCCGCCTGTCGATTATGAAACTATATCACAGGTATAAAGTATTGGTTCAAGAAGACGACGTCATTTTAAGTAATAAGGCAAAAATGTCAATCAAATAATTGATTTTCTATAAATTTTTTGTTTAATTGAGTGAATGATGTCAAATATATTATATAGATTTCGTAGTATAATTAATATTTTATTAGTTTAGTATTACACGTGTAATAAAATACAAATGTCCAACCGCACCGCAACCTGCGGGGTATTTGAAATTCAGTACCTGCACTGCACCGCAACCCCGTCCATCTTTGATAACGTTGACATTGCTGGTTCTAACGCTAAATTGAAGAATTGTACAGAGCGTTACATGACACTCAATGCATAGCGAAAGATTTATTTTTTTCTACTATTGGCTAGCTAGTTATGTGTGAAAGCACATATATGTTTATTTTGGTGCAGTCGGATCAAAGTTAGGAATACTGCTCGGATCTATATAAATGAGATTGACCCGCTTCCAGACCTGGGTGGAATTTAATTTTTTACTTCTCATTTAGAGTCGATTGATATTAACCACTCGTATAATTAGTTATAGACCAATAGCAATGTTGAAGGGAGAAAGTTGTAATGATTGAGACGTTGCATACTTGAATGTGATTGGTATAATTGGCATGTCATAGTTTGAGATTTGGGGACTTTGATGTTTTGTTTCCGCGAACAATAGCTAAAGAATTGCTGTTGTCTTTTCTGGGGATATTTTGTTTAGCTTTCAATCACTAATTGCTATCGTCTATTTAGTGATGCAAGACTGTTGTTAAAGCGCGTTGAGATAAAATTCCTATTTCCGTCCTTCGATATGTGGATTTATTAAACCAAAGTCGCTACGCATTTTTTATTCTTAAAATATTATTTCACATCTTGTTATCTGTTTTGACATACAGGTGTAAATGTAAGAAGGCGATGCACTTGTCTTAAGTTCGTTTATATTTCCTAAATAATGCTTTTTGAGAATTTTTTATGCATTTGATTTTTTAAGCTAAGCTGCTTACCTCAATTAAAATATTTTTCCTTAATTTGCAAATCAACTTTAACGTTCAACTTCGTACCCAATTAATGCTGCTCCACGTTTCCGCTGTTCTCTCATTTTATTGTCCCACATTGAATTTCAACTATTTTACCAACACCACATAGCAGAGAATCCGACAAACCTGCTGTAATTTTTTAAAATAGTTTTGGGATATAGCAGAGCATCTAACAATAGCTGTTCAGAACCATCAATACATGCCAAACTCCAATATTTCTGCATATTTTCCATGTCCTTAAGATTTTTAGGGTGACACCTTTAGAACTTATGTTAATATTTTGGTATAGTTGTTTTAGCTACTAATTTTAAAACGATTTTTCAATGAATGGAAAAGATAACTACTTTTATGGAAACATTTTTATAATCAAGTTCAATTACCTCAATATATCAGCTCCAATTGACGTTTTTGCATTCCTACACACATGCCCGTTTGACGATATTGAGTAGCACCACCACCACTATACATCTAATAAAACATGGTGCATCAACTGAAATTCTTCAATTGATGTTTTAAATATTCAATATTCAACCGTGTCCAACGCATTTATGCCGATTTATCTTCCAAGAATCATGTAAATTCGCGCTTAAATGTAATTTTAGCAATCGGGTAACTTCTTTAAAAACAAAATTATTTTCAATCTAAAACGTTTCCCTACTCTGTTTTGCCTCGTATCCGCCCGCTCACCCTCCATCAATCAATCCTTCTCACCTAGCTGAATTATTTATTTTTTATTCCGAATTATACATTTTATTTTTATAAGTCGCCATTCTTCCGCTATGGTATCATGGAAGAGATTGCATGCGCTTTAATAGTCTGTATTTGACATTTTGAAGAATATTCTTACTTATAAGTGTGTTTAGCAAAGCATCTGTTTTCAATGTTTTTTCTTGATAAATTAAAAAATGAACAACCGATTCACACCTAAATCGTTAGAAATTTATTAGTCAATTGCCTGCTACAAAAAGCATTTAGTATAAATGCTATTGGACACACAGTTGCCATTTCCCAGGGCAGTTAAAAATGGGCCAGAAGGAAACATTTGTGAAGTATTTCGTTAAAATATTAAAACGGTGCTAAATGAATTTTAAAGAAAAAATTCCGGCGGATCTTAAGCATTAATCTAACAAATAAGTTTGGAATATGTGGAAAATTGGGTTCAGTGTAGGTCGCAATGTTCCGTTAAATGTTTTTTCCAAAATGACGATATTCATCGTTCGGATTTCTGTTTGCTAATTTGTCTGGCAAAGCTCATGATTATTACAATAAAAGATTTAAGACAATGTTTTTTTTATCGTTTTATTGAACCACGTCAAGATTCATATAATTGCAAACATTGAATTTTTCCTAACTTCGAGAACGAATCCACAATAATTTCCAGACTTTCCATAAAATTCTATACGAATTTGAAAAAGTAAAACTTAAAAAACATGTTTAAAACAGTGTTTTAAACAGTATTTAAACACCTTTTGTTTTAGACATGCCAACAATGGTACGATCTGTAAATTCTACTCAAGTCAAATACTATGCGTACATTAATTATGTTTAGCAATTTCTCGAAAGATAAATTTACATGTACTTTTGTCTCCATTTTATTAATAATAATGATCAAACTTCAATTAAATTTCTATTGCCAATAGCAATTTACGTTCACTTAAATCCACTTTTATCTTTAACTCAAAATTCCTTTGTAAAAGAAGCATTTCATGTATCTTCGTCCCTTGCCGACTGATTCAAAGTAAACCTGAAACAGTTACTATAGTCCGCAGTGAGTCTTATAAATCCAATTTTAATATTTCCTCTCAATTCGCTAACTCCATACAAACTTTCTTTGTGTCTCTTCAATTGAATTTGTAATGCAATTCCCAATTCTTCAAAATTGATAAACATTGTCGCTTATTAATCGATGTTTTTATCATGCAAGACATGGAATGCCCGTCTGATTTTTCATTAAAATTATTTCAAGCGATCAATAAATAGCATTTTCACTAAAATGTATTTGTAAGTCAACGGAATTTTTGTTATGATTGTTCGGGAAGAGCGTTTCTCATTTTCGAGTCTTTTAACTTTTAGGCTTCATTTGAATATTGAATACAATAGCCTACTAAAGTAATTTATTTAAGCCCTTGCGAATTAACTTCTTTATGTTCAAATGGATTTATAACTTTAACTCGTGAGTCTGCTATATGTAACTGTGCTGCATGCTGAACAACAACATATATGTACGAAAGATATACATGTTAAGCTAAATAAGAGAAACCAAGCCAGATGCCTTGCAATTACATGCAAAATTTAAAGAAAAAAGATTCCATTCAAGCTAATATCGATTTCGTTTCGAGTACTCGCAATGTGGACTTCAAATTTCGAGTACTCGCAGGGCTCTACATTTATTTTATGTATTAACACTTTCACTGCCATGTCACCATATATTGGTGACAGGGACTATTCAATTGACGCCATGTCACCTGTATATGCTGACACCAAAAATTCCGTTTTCGTCCAGTTTTTTTTTATATTAAACAGTTTCCTGCTAAAATCAAAAGATTTTTTTGAGCCCCTGGAGACAATCAAAAATGACATGGCAGTAAATGGGTTAATATTCATTACTTATACAAAATTGGGCTTGTTCTCAAGAAATTATTATTTTAAATTGGGCACTTGTATGAATGTTCATTCTCTAAAGGAACGTTTTATATTAGCTATGGAATTGTGTGAGTTATTGTTTTTCTTGAACATGGAGTTTTTGTTATTTTAATAATTTTATATATATATATATATATATGTAACTATATAAATTCATGCTCGATATTTGGTTACCAACTTATCCTAATTGCGAAATGACCCTTATGGAGAAAATTTTATGCAATTTAATTGTATGATCCGATGTATTATTGCAGTTGAATCTCTCAAATATAAATTCAAATGATACTTAAAAAGAATTTTGATAAAAGTGCATATTCAAGACGAATGTCGCAGTTTGTCTGATGTCCAAAAAGAGAAACACAGTATTAGTTGAAATGAATGACAATGTAACAGAAGATCGATAGTCAGTAATTTTCCAAAATTGGCGCTATTAATTTTTTACTAGAAATGTCTCAATGTTGTGAGGTTTATTGTTAGAGGTTATCATACGTGTTAAGCCCTAGGGCATAAACCAGTCATGTTGAAAGATAAATTGATTTCTGCCCATTCAATATGTATTTCGTTAATTTAATGATTTTTAGAAGTAATTCAGGAACAGAAGCGAAGTTCAACTGTGACTGTCGACATTATTCCTGGTGCCGGTGGCTCTGAAGCCCGTCTTTTCGCTCAAGTTTTGTTGGAGCTATACTCTAATTTAGCATTTGCACAAAATTGGAAAATACTGGATAAGCTTGATTCTGAAAGTGCCAGCTTACGAATGACAGTGCAGGATCCATTGGCATTTGTTTACCTACAGCATGAAGCAGGTGTTCATAGAGTGCAACGTGTACCTGTAACTGAAAGAAGTGGGCGTATGCATACATCCACTGTGGCAGTCAGAATCATAGAGGAACCTGATTTCGATAACTACAACATTCAAAGTTATGCGTAAGTTTTTCTTCGTGATTTCACTAAAGAATAGAAAATAGTTTGAAATTTATTTTCTATTTTATTATAGACATTGATGTACACTACCTTGAAATTATTTTATAATCCATTTCTAGCCTACACTGAAAAATTTTGAATAATGTAATTTTCCATTAGCATATTTGCCTGATTATTTAATTAATTTAGATATCAGGGAAAGAATTGTAATATCGACATTGATATAGTTTCAATATTGATCAATATTTTGGTTAAATTGTACAGTGAAACATTTTTTTATAATTCATTTCACATAATATACAATAGCTATACACGTTCTGAATACAAATTACAATTCTTGTTTAATTTTATAGCGAAAACTGGATACAAAGAACACTCGTTTTAGTTCTAACATTTTGATAAATAAAAACAATGGTAGAGCGACATAAATAATGTAGTCTTGAGTAGTGCTAACAATAAATCTTCCCTGGTTATAAGTTATATGATGAAACTGTATGAAGCGTCGACCACGATGGACTATTTGTGAACGTCCTTGTAACCATCAACTGTATTTGAATCATTAGTTGCTATTACAATAGCGATTAACATCTAATTAATTCGAATAATTTACAGATATCATCATTTCATCATTTACATACAAGACCCACCGAAAGTAACCCAACACTAAAATGAAGTTTCCATAAATAATAAACATTCAATTATCTTTATATATATTCCAAATATCAATGTTTATTGATGGAATGCTGTGAGTTCAAATCATCGTGGATAAACTAGTATGTTGAGGAAATAAGTACGAGATAGAATTTGCAAAGAAAAACCATGTATTCTGACTCATCTGAAGGTTTCCATAGCATCTGAGTTCGAACAAAATAATGCAAACCATGCTCCTGTTCCGTAAAATCTGTAAATCTGTATCAACTCGAATGGAAAAATGTGTCGTTCAAGAAGGGCTTCAGCTTGAATTGTTTTAACCCTTGAATTAAATTATTAAGAGTAAAGATTTGAGTATTAATATAATTAACTTTTTCAGAATACAATTTGAATCTTTTTAATTGTTAGGGCCTAAGAAGCCTATATCATGAATTAACTTCATAAACTATNAATTTTTTACTAGAAATGTCTCAATGTTGTGAGGTTTATTGTTAGAGGTTATCATACGTGTTAAGCCCTAGGGCATAAACCAGTCATGTTGAAAGATAAATTGATTTCTGCCCATTCAATATGTATTTCGTTAATTTAATGATTTTTAGAAGTAATTCAGGAACAGAAGCGAAGTTCAACTGTGACTGTCGACATTATTCCTGGTGCCGGTGGCTCTGAAGCCCGTCTTTTCGCTCAAGTTTTGTTGGAGCTATACTCTAATTTAGCATTTGCACAAAATTGGAAAATACTGGATAAGCTTGATTCTGAAAGTGCCAGCTTACGAATGACAGTGCAGGATCCATTGGCATTTGTTTACCTACAGCATGAAGCAGGTGTTCATAGAGTGCAACGTGTACCTGTAACTGAAAGAAGTGGGCGTATGCATACATCCACTGTGGCAGTCAGAATCATAGAGGAACCTGATTTCGATAACTACAGCATTCAAAGTTATGCGTAAGTTTTTCTTCGTGATTTCACTAAAGAATAGAAAATAGTTTGAAATTTATTTTCTATTTTATTATAGACATTGATGTACACTACCTTGAAATTATTTTATAATCCATTTCTAGCCTACACTGAAAAATTTTGAATAATGTAATTTTCCATTAGCATATTTGCCTGATTATTTAATTAATTTAGATATCAGGGAAAGAATTGTAATATCGACATTGATATAGTTTCAATATTGATCAATATTTTGGTTAAATTGTACAGTGAAACATTTTTTTATAATTCATTTCACATAATATACAATAGCTATACACGTTCTGAATACAAATTACAATTCTTGTTTAATTTTATAGCGAAAACTGGATACAAAGAACACTCGTTTTAGTTCTAACATTTTGATAAATAAAAACAATGGTAGAGCGACATAAATAATGTAGTCTTGAGTAGTGCTAACAATAAATCTTCCCTGGTTATAAGTTATATGATGAAACTGTATGAAGCGTCGACCACGATGGACTATTTGTGAACGTCCTTGTAACCATCAACTGTATTTGAATCATTAGTTGCTATTACAATAGCGATTAACATCTAATTAATTCGAATAATTTACAGATATCCCAACACTAAAATGAAGTTTCCATAAATAATAAACATTCAATTATCTTTAAATATATTCCAAATATCAATGTTTATTGATGGAATGCTGTGAGTTCAAATCATCGTGGATAAACTAGTATGTTGAGGAAATAAGTACGAGATAGAATTTGCAAAGAAAAACCATGTATTCTGACTCATCTGAAGGTTTCCATAGCATCTGGGTTCGAACAAAATAATGCAAACCATGCTCCTGTTCCGTAAAATCTGTAAATCTGTATCAACTCGAATGGAAAAATGTGTCGTTCAAGAAGGGCTTCAGCTTGAATTGTTTTAACCCTTGAATTAAATTATTAAGAGTAAAGATTTGAGTATTAATATAATTAACTTTTTCAGAATACAATTTGAATCTTTTTAATTGTTAGGGCCTAAGAAGCCTATATCATGAATTAACTTCATAAACTATTAGAACATAAGTTTATAAATATGGAAATTCATTCAAGTTTGATAAGACAAAAAATATACAGTAGATTTATGATATAGCTGTACAAATTTTAATTCCTCTGTAAGATTATTCAATTATTGTGGTGGTAGTTACTTGAAGAATGTCTAAAAAATTTCACGTTCTTCTAAACCACAATATCATCTAATGAACAGGACAAACAGTACATTTTTTTACAAGTAATCTGATAGTAGTAATTCAGTTATTTTTATTGCGATTCAAAATATACACATAGCAATAAACTGGAAATTCTTCCTAATATTTTTGTTGAAAATGCTAAAATTACTTCCGACACTGACTCAGGTTGTCACGCAATTATTAATAAACACTATCGTATACTGGAGTTTTCAAATGTACAGATAGTTGTTGATGAATTGTACACATATTTTATTTTGTTAACTCTTGAAATGGGCTGCTAATTATGTTAAAAGAATTTAGGAATATTTGATTTTTATTGTCTATAATTTGACAAAATGGGGAATTCATATAAGTCGATCAATTATATCGCTATTATTATAAGATAATTTAAAGATTACCATTACCATTTTTAATTGTATGTTGAATATT
>CABFPE010000633.1:405650-420212 GCA_900660155.1 Hofstenia miamia | reverse complement strand
CATATATATATATATATATATAATGGCACTAAGTATTTGAAATACATGCAGCAGTATCAAAAAGTCCCATTCATCAACATAATACTAAGCAAGAGTTAGCTGCACATACCTAGCTAAAAGATTTGATTGGTTCTTGTTCATGAAAGTTTCTAGTTACTGCCACTATGTAAGTCAGTAAATGATCACTGCATTCAGGATATGCATTACATAATGATATAGGAGCTTGCGCATTTAGGATGGCAATTAATATTTATCAATCTGGAAAAGAAGCTAAAAATTTAATGATAAACAGAAGGTATTAAAAATTGCCTACACCATTTGACCGTCAACACTTAAATGGAAGCTTACTCAAATTCTAAAAAGCTGTTAACAAGATGCATCGCTAGATATTTAACTCATTATATTTACTGATACTAGTACTTTCTTTTAGTTTTTTGTAAATTGTTGCATAAAGTTGTAATTATGAAATACAAATGATATTTTAGAGACTTAAATGTGAATAACAATTTTAGAGTATTTCTTTTTTCAATATACAAAAAGAAAATATTCCTAGACTTTTGACTTATTGCTAAGATATATAGCCCAGCTGATGACAATTGTTTCGGATACATTCAATTATTTATCGAAATTACAATTTTGTTGCTGGTTTGGTAATAGATCATTTGAAGGAAACTGCCATCCTCAAATAATCCTCTAAAATAGAATCAAACGTTAACACTTAGGTAAATTTTGAATTTTTTGGGAGGATTAAAGAGGTTTTTACCCTAGCAGACCTTAAAGTTTACTTGAAATACGAAACCTTTTATCTATTAAGCTACTGGATAGAATATGAGCAAGTCTAAATACCAAAAAACTAGTATTTATGTCCAAAACAACTATTTCCCTAAGTTTCATTTTGGCAATGAAAATATTTGTTATGTTGTCTTCATTAAATATATTGTGCTGTTCTTCATATTAAATATTTTTATTAGTAAATCTCTTATGAGTGGTTTAATCTTTCATGTCCAGTTATTTCCAATATCGCCATTTTTGTATGTCAACATTTATTCAGAGAAATAGTAAATAAGTTATTTAGATGGAATGTCTGCTGTCTTGCAAAATTTAAAAGTTCCCAAGTTATCTACACTAGAGAAAAGTAAACTTGATTGGGAGTCGTTTAAAGATAAAGAGGGTATTTCAGAAGAACTAGCTGCACACAATAGAGGAAAAGATGGCTATCTCGCCAAACAGGACTTCCTTCAAGATGCCGATCAGATGCAATTTGAAATGGAGAAATTAATGCGGCAGAGAATGAGAGAATCACTGAAGAAATTCTAAATGAATTCACTGAGTGGTATATGTTGAGAATTCGACCAAGAATTTGTTTGAACGCCATATTACTTCTTCCGGACTGAGCAAGCATTGAATCATGGTTTTTTTTAAATAAATTGAATTTTTTTGTATCTGTGGATTTATTCGTATTCAATTTGATTGTCGTAAAATATATAGAAACACTATACTGAATATTTTGTTTTGATCATAAAATTCATGAAGAATTCTTTGACTACTCCAACTACTGTAAATCTTGAATTTTCCACAAGATTGATATGTTAATGAATTTCCGAACTGTAAATCACGAAAATATCATTCTCGTTCTCGCGAAATAATGTTTTCATTGATAGAAATTAGTTTCTTGTTTCAAATAATTGAATTATTGCTTTGGACCGTGTCTCTAGAATTTGACAAGATTTATAATATTTCAATATGATCATGTAAATTTACTTCACTATTCTACACTATACTTGCATTGATTATATCGCAGCATTAAGCGCATAATTTTCGAAGCATATAACAAAATTGCAAAATTTTTTAGGACTGAGGGACTCACGAAAATAACTCACGAATATGCTTGAGAACTAAACTTTTCCATGGATCAATTTTTTGTATCCAGGTCAATTCCAGATCCATCGAATTCTTATGTATCAATCCTTTGAATCTCCATCTATCCACTGATTACTAACAAAATAATTAGCAAGTCGTTAAAGAAAACAGCATGGCCTTACGAGTCGGGATATTTTTATTCAAGTCGAGTCGGATTTCGAATTTCGAGTTTTGCCTACGCACATGGCCCTATCAATATAATAAAAGTAATGTCACTATTAAAAAATCAACGGTGTTACCAGTATGAAGAATGAATTCTGGCACTTACGTTTGTATGTGGTTAAAAATTAGTAATTAAAAATTTACAGTATAGTATATTAGTCAATCAATGAAAACCTGTCATTTATTATTTGGAAAAAATTGTGAGAATTAAAAACTATCTAATCTTAATCTTACTCTCAGCAGGGAGAGGCTACCAACGTAATAACAATCCTTTGGAAGACTTTTATTTTAGATATGATATGATATGATATATGTATGATATGATATATGATATGATATGATATGAAAGTAGTCAGAATGCATTATTTGAAATTTTCTTCATGATAGAAGTTTCATGGGATTAATTAGGAAAAAATATTTCATTGCGATTTGGACATAAATGGCAAATTTCACTTTGCTATAATGTGTACTATATTAAAACATTCAATCCTTACCCTGGCCCACGATTCTTGAAAAATGCAAGACCCGCCCTAGGCCATGAGTTAGCCCAGACCATTTGTTATTCTGCATAGACACAGGGCACATAAATGCTCTCGTGAGCTTTAATAATGGCTGTATATTTTAGGTTGCTCAACACTAGTTGATTACAATAACATTTGCTGATATAAGACCCGTCGAATTCAAATGTTTCTGTGTAAAACCTAATTCAATCAAACAAAAGAAGTACAATAAAGTATCTTAGGCAGGTTTTCGTGACCACCGAATCAAACTTTTTGAACCCTATCCGGGTGATAGGTAGACCACACCCAACTTGCCCCACCTGTTTTTTTAAATTTGACCCGACTTGCTCATTTGGGCCCGTAGAAGAATAAAAAATATTTGATATCCATAAGACCCATACAAAAACTAGAACTTAATAATGCGGTAGAACATAATGTAATATAATATTTATTATATATATATATATATATATATATATATACTGTATATCTGTATATCTGCAGAGATGCAATCCCCATTCATACTACTAAATATTTAATTTGTAAAAGGAGAGTGGTAACAACTCATTACTGTAGTTTATTAGTAGTGATTTATTCAACGCTACATATAGTATTTTGCATAAAATGCCGTCACACTTTCATGAAAGGTACCATATTTGTTCATTTTACCAAGTTAATTGATTAAGTAATTGAAACATCGAAGCCTTAGTACAAGAAAACCTGTTAATAATATTGTTATTGCTTGTTTCTTTGCTAAACGGATTTTTCAAAAACTTGTTTTTGGGTTACTATTGTTATTAACCTCGGTAGGATCCCTCTAGATTTTCATACTGATTGGGATTCCTGTTCGATACTAAAATTCAAAACAGTTCTTGTTCTTTGAAGTTATACATATAACGTTAATTGTTTTAGTTCCAAATGGCATGCTTCAAGAATTTCATTTGAAAATTTCTGAGTATTAATGAGATTGAGTGCATTTAAGGTAGTAATCGCACTTTCAGAATATCAGTTAGGGACATTGCGGTTTTTAGGGGGAATCTGAGCTTTTCTTGCGAATTTTAGTTGAGGAAAATTTGGATCTTAAAATGTATCATAGTCATAGTTTTTAAGAGTTGTACACTCTTATTTAACCTAGGGTTTCTCGAATTCTTGATTATCTGGAGACTTTGATAAGTTTGATAAGATCGAACATTGTTCACAGAGCCCGATGCATGGATGACGAAACTGAACTTTGGTAATCATACCAATAGATATGCAGTGTTGATATGTATCCATTGCTTAGTTATCATATGTGATCAACCTATTAAATTTGTGAGATTTTCATTGTAGTTAAGGCCACCATGCAAATTTTGCGAAAATTTTTTTATTATGAGAACTTATTTATGAAATATTTAAAAAGTAGCTCGCGATGGCCATAGACTTCGCTCGTGGAGCCCCGGCCTCCATTCAGAGCACTATGAGAACAATGGTTTAACCAAATTGAAATTAGAATTGTTCTAATTTTTCTCCCCAATCAATCAATTTAGATGAAAAATGCAATACATGCTGCTCCACTTTATTTAATTTTTTTCTTCAAATTTTGTGTAAATCTTATATAAGCTGATTTCTAAAGATGTGAATCTAATATTTATAATTTCTTGTTGTATTTAATTATCTATTTGGTTTTCAATTTTATATTAGCATTTTTTTCGGATTTAGCATGATCCCGGTTGTTTCTTTTTGTCGCATTGAATCATTTTCATCGGCGCATCGTTTACACAGGCAAGTGAATTTCTTTGCAATTTTTAGCTGTTGGAGTTAAGGCCATGCCTTTAAACTTGAAGGCTTACAATGGATACTGTGCTACCATATTGTGTTATTTGATTTAATGAATTCATGTTTTTTAATATTGAGCCGTAAAAATTTAGTCTCATGCAAATCCTGTCAATGCCAAGATTTTATCTCTGTGTAAGAACTTCGACAGGGCTTCAATCATTACATGGTATTGCTCATAGTAGTACGCACATTGTATACACATTTTAGTTTTCATTTTAAAGGAAACAGATGCTTTGTAAATATATTTGTAAAAATTTTTTCGAGAATATACCTTGCGAACTATAGTTGACAAAGAAACTCTGTATGGGCAGCTTTCCATTTCATATTTGTTTGTGGTGATTTTCTCAATTGTATCCTTCAAACCCTCCACGATTGATAGGTCAATAATTTGCTTCTGTAAATTCGAAAGCATTCGAATATATTTGAATACAAAAAAAGCAGGTGTACTTTGATGTGTGGCAGGCGGATTGATCTTATTGAAAGAGATTGGTGTATGTCTTCGACCAAGAATCACTCAAAATATTTTTATACTATTAAATCCACAACACGTTATGGTGACCGAATTGTTCTCGTTTAACAATATTTTATATGCATTTTTCACACAATGTCTCAATTTTATCATCACAGTATTAACAACAAAATATTTGTTTCTATAAACTTAAAAATAATGTCACGATTCTGCAAAACAAATATTGTTTTTTTAAATGTATTTGCTAGTAATGTAAAAATTTTTAAAAAACATTCAGGGATGTTCATTATTGTATTACAATACTATTGTTAGACTCTACACAATTAGATACGCATCAGGACATTTTATTAGAAATAATTGAAAGCTACACAACTTCGTTAACAATTTTTACATATTAAGAAGTAGTTGATTGACAGAAATATCAGTGACTCGAGATGAATTGAAAGTTGTCCAAAAGGCCTCTTGCCACACGGAGCAAGTGTTCTGGAGTGTTGCATGTGGACGTAACCAAATCCAATGAAACGAATGTCTGCAAAAATAAACTTTTTGCTTTTTTTGATAAAAATAGAGTATATAGGTTCCAACTTTGTAAAATATCTTGTAAAAAATCATCTACAAACGAAAACTGTAGTTCTTTTCCAGAAACCAATTTCAGCCAGTCATTTATGTTTTGAGCTTTCCTCTTAGTTTGCGCAAAAAGATTAGGTATTGTTGAATTGGTATGGACAATTTTTTGTGTTCATTTTCGATGTCATTCACCAAATATTCATACCCGTGGTGGATATTTTGTATTCTGATCAACCCACACTTGCCTTTGCAACAATTTTTCTTTTGTTGAAACAAACTAGAATTTGAAAATGTTTGCTGCTCATGCTACTCATTTTTGACAAACATGTATGGTTAACAACACGAATCTGAAAAGCTCATGATAAAAGTCAAGCACATTCTTTAACCAGTACTGGATTTTACGCAATACCGAATTTTAAGAAAATATATGTGCTATGTTACAATCAAAGTGTAAATGACCTAAAAAGCTCTAAGACTATAAGCTGTAGTCGTAATTTACCACTGCACTAAAAACACTGTTTTATAAAATATTTAGTAGTTGTTTATTAGCTTTTTGGTTTTTCCATTGTTTCGGGAAAAATTCTTCAACTTCAGAAAACTTTCCAATGCCATCATCCTTATGAAGAATGCATTGTTTAACAATTCTACACAATACTGGAATTAAGCCTATTTTACTATTTGGAACAAAGACAAATTTACGCTGTTTTGAATTTCCACCCAATAGTGATTTACGCAGTATTGAAGTCTTACATGAAAACATAATTGTGTTTTGGACTGGAGTTGGACGCAACAGCTGTTAATGTATGAGCTTTATTAATTCCGCCGTATTAATGGTTCTTTGTGACGAGGAGCAGTGGCTTTGTGAGAATAAATTATTTTGAAACAATTATTACAACAATTACTATCGTTTCCTCAATAACTGCAATATGAAATATGCAATTGATGACTGCAATTATTGTTTGAACACCTCTTGCAACATTATCGTCTTGCAAGTATTGTTTCTTTCATTGAATTGGATGGTCTTGCACATTTTAATTTTAATGAACTCTTCATAGATTGTATACATTTGCTTTATCAACTGTTGCCGTATAATTTTTGGTTAAGTGTTCCTAACAGCTCGTATAAAATATATTCATTAATTTTGATAATGCTGTCATATCCAATTTATATATTTAGCGTTCATCTTACAAACGAAGAAAATGCTGCAACTTATGGTAAATGCAATGGAGTAAACTTCCATGGTCACAATTACAAAGGTAAGTGGTTTTAAGCTTCGGCATTAAAACTTTGCGTAATGCTTTAGTTATTGTTTCCGTTAAAGGCCCGGTTAGTACTTAGAACACCGCATGCTATTAGCGCTATGTGTGCATCGCTACTTGTTTTAAATGTTAAATAGAATATTTTAAAGATATTTTCACCCTCACATTGAGTGTTTTCATTTCTGTCATTATTGGAATAACTAAAGGATCAGCGAAATTCAAATGGATTTTTCCATTTCGGATCTTGTGAAAAAAAACGATATCTTTACTGTTTAAAAAACATGCTTTTCCGAACAATAATGTAGAACTGTTATCTACAATAACCGCTTTAGCTCTAGGAGCTTTATTTTATTGCGGATTTCTAGACTTAGTTGTTCTCTCCATGTGTCAAGAAATCTGTGACACAGAATGTGACATTCTTAATATTTTTCCTTATATTAATAGGTTTTCCTTTGGAGTAATATAAATAATGGATATATTTTGTAATGCATAACAGTGAAATCACCGAAAGTTTTACCACATATGAAACCTTAAGTAGAACAGGGACAACAGCCCTTTTATTTCAACTTTAAAATGTCTTTATTTTATTTTCTAATTTGGGATATTGAGTTACGCGAAATTTAGCTGAGAGCTTGCTGAAAAACAAATTTTTTACTCTGTTTTGTTTAAATAAACAAGAAATATACATATTGCAATCCAATTTTTTAACAATCAAATTGTAAAATTGTGTAATATGTTTAATGTGTGAAAACTAGTAACTACAAAAATTCATTGCGCTTCTTACAAAACATAAATGCTAGTAATAGTTTTTCAACCAATTTCATGTCACTACATTGAGTTATTAATTTTTTAATTTTGCTAATCCTGACAGCAAAAAAGGGAAAAAAGCCGTGGTTATCAGAGTTGTATAAACTTTTTACCAAATCTTAAATTTCACATCATGTTCTAGTTACATAGGGTAAATAAAACGAAAATTTGCAAAATGCCGAAATTATAATATTGTGCATATTAAAAATTATTCAACCCTATATTTAGTTGGCATAAGCTTCGTCGCAAAGAGCTTTAATTACGATTTTTTAAAAAATCAATATTTTTATGCTCTAAAATATTGCAAAGGGTCAATGTTGTAAAGAACATAATTAAATAATAAAAATTAGATTATTAAATTATTTTACTCGTTTACACTGATATTATGAATATAATCATGGCATTTATAAAGCATGGTTTAACGCATTCAGGAAGACAACATATAAGGGATGTTTTTATTTTGACAGAGTATATCATAATAACTTTGCAAGAGAAATTTGAAGTTTAATTGATGAACTTTGTGCTCTATCGTTATAAAAAACCCGTTTTTAATCACCTGTATACCTGCAAGTCTAACTAAAAGGAATATTACTTAAGCTTGGAAAATTAAGAAATGATTAATGTATAGCATTGCAATCAATGCAAAACAATTCAAATTTTCCTACAACATTGAAATATTTATTACTTTATCGAAGCACATGGGTTGGAATAGATAATATATACTACTTTAAGAAAAAGCAAAAAATTGAATTAAATTGTGGTGTATTTAGCAGATTCATTTTGATTTGTATTCGTTTGTACAAATTCTCTTTGAGAGTTGTTTAGTCATTTAAATACGAGAAAGTCACTTTATTAGTAATCGATTCTATATAATACGTGCAAGAATGGAAAAACCTTTCAATTCTAGACTGCATATTTATGCTAATAAAACAAAGATTAGTTTCATTAAATCGTAATGATTCTGATTTTTAGATTGATGGGAAAAATGGAATGGTTTATAATCTAAGTTTTCTTAAGGAACACCTCAAGGTTCGTATATTTTAACTTCAGTTTAGGTTTTATGAGCAATTCCTTCCAATTTCATGAATTGATTTTGCTTTCAAAATATATGGTTGATTTTTTATGATTAAATTTTTCATTCTCAAGGCTTCATAATGCCCTGATAAGGGTAATTTTCTATTCTTGACAACTAATGGAATTTAAGGCCGTTTCTCATCAATTGTATGTTTATTGAAGTGAAATCAAACATAAATACTACCATAAGTCAAGCAATTATTTATATTAATTTATTTTGAACTTTATTTAAATATGAAACAAAAATTTTCGAATTCTAAGAAATAGTCCTAGATAAAAAAGGTAACCAATTTTGTAACGAACGGTATTGATCAAGGTTTGTGCATCGATGTTGTGAAAATCTTTGGTTTTGGTCATTGTGAGTGTTAGTTGAATTTCCAATTACATGACACAAAAGTTTAAAATTAAATTGTATAGCATAATTATTCTATATTTAGACTGTTCTTGAACAATTGGATCATAAAAATATTGATCTTGATGTGCCATATTTCCAATCGATACCTAGGTATGTCTTTTTTTTAAATGTGCATTCGATTTCAACTGGCTGATTTCAGAATACTGTATGAATACTGTATATTTTATCTAAGCTATTCAAATTGAATCATTTAGAATATATTTAATAGTTTTAATAAAAATATTTTTCTAAAAAATATTGCATCTGCCATATCGGAATGTATTTCGATAAGTTCCTTGAATCATACGTTTTCTTTTCCAATAACAATCTGAAATTAACAAATTAAAAAACCACACTAAATATTGTCTACAAAATTATCGAGTTATAACTTTGATGTTGAAAACTTTGTAATATAATGCTGAATCGTGGGAAGTGCCTCTGTCAGATTCTCGGATGAAGGTATACATCTGGTAGATGTGGAGCTTTTGAGAAGATTGAGATGTTGACAACCTCTACAACAGTGGATAGTTCTTCATAAAGGGTATTTCCAAAGAAGTTTCCAGCAGCTAAGAAAGAGCAAGGAGGTTTTTTAATAGATGTGAAGCCGAGAGACTATAGAATCCAAGCGGAAGGAAATATTCGTGCACCCCTATGTTGAGGTGTGTAGGGTAAATTATTGAGACTTAATTGTGATGTAGATGCGTCTGTGTATATTACTACATTTTGGAATGTGATTAGACGTTTCCAACTAAGTTATTTTTTCGAACGAAGATAAAGCAGTTGTATAGTTAATCCGACATCAGAGCAAGAGAAGTCGAGATGGCAAAGCCATTTTTGGTACTGTTTCTCGGTGAACGTAGAAGGCCTAGTTGTGATGAGTTTACTAAGTATAAATTCTTTTAAAGGGGAGGGGGACACTATTGACTAATGGCAAAGACTAACATGAAATCTCAACGCATCAAATATGGTTAAAGGAATAAAATTCGAGTTATCCTCTTGGAATCTTATGTCTTAATAGTAACATATGATTATTAATATCTTCGTAATACTTAGAATAAAAATGTGTAATAATTTAGTAGAAAGCTTTTTAACTGGAAATAAAATTATGTTACAGAAAATTTGATATAAGAGTGACGCTACTGGTAGACCCATAGGTAACTTATTACGGAGACAATATCTATGACTATTCCATTCGGAGCTAGAAAACACTTTTTTTGCGGAAGGTCTATGTGATCGAACACAGCTGTTAAGTCTTATAAAATTACAACATGATTAGGAGAGGGTTAATAAAAGTGTAAAACTCTGGCAAAAGACGGAAGGTAAAGCGACGGTTTTGAGCATATCCAGTAAGAGGTGAATAATCAATAACCATTCGGATTTTTAGTTTAGTCTTTGGAACTGCAAGGACGCCGAAAGTTAAATGAGGCCTATCTAAAGGTTCGATTATATCGGCCTTAAGAAGAGCGTCTATGTGCTGATGTATTTAGTACTAAGATCATCAAAAGCGTAAGACTTTTTATCACGTAAAGCTTAAGCTGATGCAAAGAAATAGTTGGTTACTTAATAAAATGGAGATTGGCCCCAACCTTAATTTGTTCAAAAAAGTAGTCCCAATTAAAATTGATTTCTGGAAATTTATAAAACGGTTCACGTTTAGGCTTAAGTGCGCAATGTTGACTCTCGGAGATATCGATAAATTCTTCCGGTATGAGGTCATGTGAAATACTTAATAATGGAGGCTTGTTCGGCCGAATGTTGGGAAAGATTATCGAAAGGTTGCTCAGGCAAAACACCAAATTTTCGATCACATTCTCTTTTATTGAAATACATAATGCCAAATGCCTCTTAATGGATTTCACTAAATTCACAGAGTTTCAACGTTGCTCCAGAAGCAGGCTCATTAGAGGTTTTAATTTCGTATACAGAATTTGGAGAACTGTTTTCATTTAAATCTTTCATAAACTTTCAATTTTCTCAATTTGACATAAATCCGGCTACTGAAGTATCACCCTTGGAAGCTCCTTCAAAGAAACATGGAAAATTGTATCAGCAGAATATCCATATGAACATTTTTGTTTTTATGTGGAAAAATATGTTGAATTTCAACAAAAAGCACCGGATTTAACTGTTGTAAGATATGTCAGATTATTCTCAGAAGTTTTGATCAATTTTTAACATAGATCCGAAATCATGCAATTGGACATTAATTCTTAGTAAGTACAGTATATGAAACTATGTTTTGATGAATATCAGCTTCAGACATGCTAAAATACTATAAAAATGCATATAAAGTCAAATTGTAAATAGATAAATTATGTATGTAGCAGTCATTTCTCTTATCTTATTGCTCCGCCCATATTTAGGACCAGAGCACTCTGTATTGAATAAGCATCGCTGCTAGAACCATACTAAGTGTTGGCAAATTTCGCGTTTCTCATATCCAAGCAAATTTTCCAATATGTTTTTGGTCAAAAAACATTTTGCCTTTGTCTTATATGTGGGAGATATTTATATATTCTGTAAATACGTTCCTAACCAAAATTTACTTTTTCAAACATGTCTTAATTTTTTAAAATAAAGCTTATTTTATAATTTTTTTGAAGTAGTCCTGATATTAGTGAATCTTCATGAAGACATAATTGTTGCGAATTGTCTAATTTTCTAAAAGGAATTTGTAGGCAATAGAGCACCGTGCGGATAAATGATGTCTGTGTCTCTCTAATTAATGTATAAATTTTACTCATGGTTACAGCGGATTTATATTACATGATTTTGTTTAATGATAACTCTGTTTAGTACTTGCGAAAATATTTGTGTGTTCATATACAATGAAGTGAAGTCAATGCTACCATCCTTTCTTACTTCATTGAAAGTAAAGCTCTATGAAACGGATAAAAACTTTGCTGTCTACAAAGGAGAATATATTTAATCGTCATAAAAATTTGTTTTGTGTACACTGAGAGTTTTATTTTTGATATTTTCAATCTGTCTTAAAAATACATTTATAGCTCATTATTATAATTTTTAAAACTGGAACTACCATTGCTGATATATCTATATGACACATTGTTTCGTGACACAAATTATTTATGTATTGCATTTTTTAAATTACATGTGATATCTCTAAATCATTTGGTCAACAACATTTTAATTTTTTTCAAGTTTGAAAGCTTAAGAATGTTACTTTACAATTTTAAAATTGGATTTTCTTGAGCTCTACAATGAATACTGAAAGTACTTCCTATTGAAACCAATTTTCCAAAAGCAAACAATGTATCATTAGAAGATTCGAAAAGAACAGGAAAAATCATGCATTGAATTTATATTTTCTTAATTTTTTCATCGATTATTTGAGTGGCAATTTTAGGTAACACTTATCAAATCTCATATACAATATTTTGGAGGCTGCCGCTATTTTACCGTTTATTGTCAAAGTACCAGCATTATTAGTTGACATATCAATCATTGGAAATTAATAGCTATAAATCTAACTAATCCAAGCGATTAATCTTTTTTAAACTGAATTGATTGTAGTTTCTTAATAAATAGCTGCAGTAGTGTATTTGATGATCAATTCCTTAAAACCTGGCTGTGCAATGAAGATTGATGTATGCCTAGTTAATACATTTCACTTTAATTGTTGCAAAATGACATAATTTGGAGCTATTTGAAAACATTCACCCTGAATTTGTCAATAGAAGGGGACTCAATTAAACTACGCCTATTCAAACATTGAGTGAAAAAAATTGATATAACGATAATACACCGATGCAGTTAGCAATTGAATCTATAGCATAGCATTTACTGTAAATGCAACAAATTGTTAACGTATTTCAGTATGCATATGTTGCTGAAAAATGAATGTAAAACAGAATTTTGTAATTTGTAGTACACTACAAACAAGTACTTTAGGATTACAGTATCTTTGGACACGAAACTAAATTTTAAATTTCACATTTTGATAATTATAGTTTATAGGCACAAGAAATATGTCAATAATAGTAATTAAGTCACCAGTTTACACAAAAACTCACATTTTAAATTTATTTATAGTAAAATGTTATTAGTCAATTAATATTCTAAAAGAAAATCCACACGCATTTAGATGTTCAATGAAAGCACATGTTCGTTATTTTTCAGAAATTTTGTAAATTTTAATAATTATTCTTTCAATAATTTCTTTCTTCAACCCCTAATTATTAACAATATTGATAATCATAACACTAACAATTTTTTTAAAATATCACGCTTCATGTTATCAATTATTGAAAAATGCTTTATTAAAATAATTATTAATTAAAAACGCTTAAATTAAAAATTATTAAAAATAAAACTTGATGATTTGCAACCTAAAAAGCGGTATTTTGAACTTATTGACGTTTTCAAACTGCAATCATTTTCATTTAATATTATTTTACAATTTCTAAATGAAGATTTTTTTTACCATGTTTGATTTATTATTAAAGTGGTTGCTTTCTACAATAAATTGAATAAATGTATAAAAATTCTTTCAATGTTGTAACTACTAGCGATATTTTTCTGTTAAAGAAAAAATATAATGATATTTTCATGGTTACTATTGTTACTGTATGTCATAGTTTGAAATACACTTGCAATGCGTAGTTAGATTATCATTAATATTAAATTGATAAAAATCTATATATATATAAATACGCTGAGATGATTTCTCCGCGAGCAGTTGGTCCCGCTGAGCTCTCCGTCCTACGTTCACTCGGTAGTGAGAATTTCATAACGAGTGAGCTTAGCAGAATCACGTCTGCTAAACTTCTAGCTCCCTTCAACAATCTATCAAAGGAAGAGCTTTTAACATTGCACAGCTTACTCCACACCGTTCTCGCACACGAAGAAAAGGAGGTTCCGCCGTTCAAAACTCCAGAGAAAGATGAATGGACACAAGTTTCACCGCCTAAAAAAACCGTTGCAACATCACCCATCATCACAAATTCATCCGCTTCCTCACAAACACAGGACGTACGAAAACGACGCGCCAAACGACTGCGAACAGATGCAGGTATGCTTATTTTAGGAACCTCAATGTATCGATACCTACAAGCACCCGCCCTACTAAAGAAAGACACAGTTGCAGTACATTCATATCCGGGAGCAACTATAGAAGAGATGACTGAAACAATTAAAGAATACACGCCGTCGGACAACATTAAAAAAATACTTGTCACCGTTGGCAGAATTGATGTAATGCAACAGAAAACTGAATACACGATTTTATTTAGAAATTTAATTAACGCCCTAAAACATATTTTTAGGTCCGCTGTAATTTTTGTAGGAGAAGTCGCACCGTTTCCAGATGATAGCACGTTGAATAAAAAGATTCAAGAACTTAATTTTCTTATCCAGCAAAATGCGAAAATTCTAGGGTATACCGTTTTTCACAACTTTCAATCTTTTTATTTAGGAAATAACATCAACCGTAAATTATTTGCACAGGATGGTATCCATTTCTCAAGAAGAGGATACTCAACACTAGCGCGCAAGATCAAAGAATTCTTTGATGAAATACCGCCCCGTACTCAACGCTATTTCAGCACTGCACCGCCACGTTTCAACCGCCATGCC
>CABFPE010000633.1:383802-396143 GCA_900660155.1 Hofstenia miamia | reverse complement strand
CCCCCCCCCCCACTTCAAGACATACCCAAAATTTCTTCAGAGAAAAAAAATGAAAATTTTTCAGTGGTCTGGTAAATCAGCGGATATTTCATGTATAGATTTGGAAATCATGAAGGACGCTGTGGAAAAAAACATCTAAAAAATATGCAAAAACTGAAACAATTTAATGCTTATCTAAGTTGAACATTGGGTTTTAAACAATATATTACCATGTTATTGTGGTCACATTATAAACACATTTTTGATAACAAACGAAAAACAAATAGAGGCTTAATCTTGAAACTATTGCCACTATTTAATTATTGTTTGCATAAATTTACATATTCAAATTATTGGAATTAGCACCTAAAAGTTTGAAATGGTCCGGTGTATAAATAAAGTTTTACATGGGCTGGTTATATTGATGAAATATGGGTAAGACCACACTCGCGTGGATGTGGATGCAGATTGGTTAAGAATCACACATTACTCAGTAATATATGTTTGTTTTCAATATTATCCGTTAACTATTTAAACGTATATCAAGACTACAGTACAGTTTTAGATGTGAAAGCAATGTGTGTAGTTTGGGATGGACTGGGCATCCGAAGCAGTACGCAGTACACTCTTGTTAATGATTCTTAATACTAGTACGATATAGATCAAATGTCAAATCTAATTAAGTGATACATCGTTTAGTTTATTAATTTTGTTTATTAGTCTATTATCCGGGAAATGAAAACCAATTTCATAAAATGCATAATTCTTTTTAAGAATTCTTTCATTTCATTTTCAAAGAAAAGGGGAGACAGCCGGTACCACCTGTGGAATACTCTATTTTGGTGGTGGTATTGCCTTGTATATATATTTGATACATCATTAGATTGATTCTTAAAAGTTTTTGAATAATATTATATTCAGGTAAAATGCTAACCCTATTTGTCACACGCTATTTTGTATGTTGAACTTACGGGGCGGTTGATTGAATCCCCCTCTAATAAAAATTTTCTAGTTCTTCTATAAAATGAGGCTTTTAGATAGGTTATGACGTTATTATTTTCTTATGAGATCATCATTTGAATGATAGGTTGGAAAAAATAGTATTGACATGAGATTCACGGCTATGAACATCTTCGGGGGATTGAAACCAATATGGATCTACAGATCAGATTTTTTTCAAAAAGAAGGGGAGCTTGCGCCCCCTCAATCTCATGGAATGCACAATCCAGCGCCAACCATCCTGAGCATTACGCGTCTTTCAAAATTTGCAACCAAAGTGCGATAAATATAATTTCACTTACTATAGATACAGATGTGTAAAGAAAAGTTTAACACTCTCAAACATATATTTTTATGCTTAAATACAGAATTTACCGTTAAGAATATGTACATAAGGAACATTAGAATAGCATAGTAAGCTACTTGTTTATATGATATGTAAAAACAAATATAGACCAAAAATCAAATTCTGCAATTACCTGCTATGCCGGTTGCAAAGCTGACACCCATAGAAGTAATAATTTATCAATGCCATAAGCTTTTTGAGAAGAAATCCAATTCACATATATATATATATATATATATATATATAAATTTTAGTCATTCATAACCCAGTAATTTTATACTAAAAATTCCAAAATAGAAATCTGTAAAACCTACAACTACGTGAAAAACAAAATCAAAAAATTAATTAATAAACTTTTGTAAAAAAGGTCTAATGAAATAAAATCACTTTCTCAGATGATTGTTTTCTAAATTATAATAATAATCTAAGAATTTTTAATAAATTCTTATTGTGATATATCATTTTGAAGTTTCCATATTTTTCTTTTTTAAATAAAATTTGAACCAAAAATTAACCATAATTTCGAAGAATTGAATACTGTAAAATATAAGAAAAATGACGCGTGCCATGAATTATTGGTCTACGCCAAGCAATAAGAAAAAGTTGCCCGAGTGCTTTAGCCTATAAATATAAATTTTAAGCTTAAATAATTCTTTTGCTTTAGTATTAGTTCATCTTCTAAAACATTTGTGCGTTTATACTGTATGCACATGCATTATAATGGATTTGAAACTTTCTATATATTTTCTACAATTCTAGCCAGGACTAAACAACGTCAATATTTCAGTAACCTCTACTATAACGAGGTGCTAAAATGGATTGTTCAACAGATATATTTTAGACACACAAATCCATGACCTTCCTCGAAATCTGGCCTCAATAAATCACTGCATTGAACTGAAAATATATGTGAATAATTTTAATTAAATGTTCAAACGCTTAAATCACTATAACTAGGAACAAGATAGTATTGAAAATATCATTTCATGAAATATTTAAGGGTCAGGCTATTCTTGAATAAGTTGAACGATTTTATTTTATGTTTTCGATAATAAAAAATTCATTTAAATTTTTGACACAAACAATGT
The DNA here is from genome assembly GCA_900660155.1 of Hofstenia miamia. NCBI lineage: Eukaryota > Metazoa > Xenacoelomorpha > Acoela > Hofsteniidae > Hofstenia > Hofstenia miamia. The sequence continues at coordinate 393,731 of CABFPE010000633.1, read as the reverse complement.
TATGCGAAGTTATTCCGCGTAAGTATAGAAGTAACAAAATGATTAGGTCCCATCTATTCAAGGATCCCCGCAGTGCCACACCTATACGTCCACAAGGATTAATTGGAAGCCAACCTTCAACTTCATATTTCTTTAATGTCCAAGATCGACGATCAATCTCGCCATCAATTTTAAACTTTATTTTGTAAAATTTTTCTTCTCTAAGCGGAAGTTTTTAAAAAATATTAAGACTTAAGTCTGTATATTTTTTATAATCATATGAACATTTTGTGCTTAATTTCATTATATCATAGATTCATTCAACACAAACAGGGTTTGAAGTGCACTTTTGAATTATAAGTTCAGCAAATCTCAATGAGCTAAATCAATGAATAATAAGATGTATATTAATCTCGATTATATTCAGTTACTAAAGAACAGTTATAGAAATCCATTGCTGTGTGCATAGCTTGTCTATAGCATAACATAAAAGCAACATTCATTTACTAAAAGTAAAACGACATTTATGCCAGGCGTGCAAATTGAAGTAATTTTTCTCTTATCATCAATAGTGGATCAAAAGGAAAATGGAAACCTGCGTTTTCCCGCCCATCAGCAAAGAGCCATTTGAATTTTCATCATAACTATAAATGTCTCAGAGAAGTGGTACATCTAGATTTCTATTCGAAGATCTGGCATTCCGTTCTGCGGAGTCAATAATATCACAAATATTCATTAATAAAGAAAGTTGAAGTGTCTGCTTTATGTAAAATTGTTTGATAGTTATTATCCAATCGAAATTGGGACGTCCATTGATGCAGTGGCATCAAACTTGAAGGCTAGGGAGCTAAGCCCTCCCTTTGTTTTTTGAAAAAAAATTGTTTGCGTGTGATGTATTAATTTTTTATCTGTATTTTTTAATTTTGTCATCCGTTTAGTGCATTGGAAAATTATTTGTTACACAATTATTATTATAATTATGTTACTTTTCAAAAAGCCTGATTGCTATGTTATTAATTTACAAATTAGATTTCACAGGAATGAATTTCTGGAATTCCAATCAATGCTTACAACAAATAAGCATGTTTCAATTATTCCTTTTAACCAAGTAAAAGCTATTATCCATAAACTGAAATTATATCAGGAAACGTAGAAAAGACGAAAGAAAACTGAAATGTCGTCCGAAATTTTAATTGTTAAATAATACAAATTATGCAAAGAAACTTCTGCCATGATCACTTCGAAAAATATACTGCATTCTTTCAAATTTGAAGGCGGTAATTGACAATTCAGCATCTTTCTACAAAATAAATTTTAGCAAGAATTGTCCACTTTTTAATTTGGCAATATTTTGTCTCATTGCAACTGCTGCAGAAATTAATAAATAAAGTGATCACATACAAATATATATTTGCTGTTTTGGCACTGTCAGTATTTATAATGTACGTGCAAAATTACAAAAGTAATGCTGCAAACAAAATCATTTCTCCAAATTCGGCAATGAATGTTATTTTTTGGAAGAAATCATTTTTCAATAAACTTCACTTGTGCATAGAACAAAATTTGTATTTGTTAAACAAGTCATGTTTGGATGCTTGATGGCATAATTTACACATTATTAAATTGAATTTTAGAATTGTTGCTAATAGCTTGAACCAAGCAGTGCTAAATTTAACAGGAGTGAAAGCAATTTATTCATTGAGTTAAAATCAAAAGACTTCATTATTTCAAAATGTGTGTATACTTAAATAAGTAAAGAAGCAAAAGGAACACAATAAACCTCGGTAAATTTATGTATTTAATTCTTAAATTAATTTATTTTGCAAAAGCCTTTGCAGCAGCATTAACTGTAGGCCTTAATAGCATGGTTTTTGATGATAAAAGAAAATTTGCACACCAAAAGTACATGCTAGCTTTTGAATGAAATTTACAAAAATCACTTGTAGTACAATTATACCATGCAGAATGCAAGAAGAATAACAAAAGCAAATTTATAGAATTTATGTGCAGGATTCCGCAATTGTCCTCGATTTACAAGTTCCATGAATTTATTAACAGAAAGTCGTGTAGTTCTCTGATGCAAATACATAATCAGCTATTTAACCAATTTTCAGTTTATAAGAATTGAGTGTGTTTCATTTAAACGAAGCCATGTAAATTTGTTCCTATTCAATTTTCACTAGCCCAGCAGTGTGGCATCATATCAATTTTTAACATAACCCAAAACCACGCCGGAAGATCAAGCATGAAGCAAGTTGGTTGAAATAAAAAAACAGCATGTTATTGACAATTTTGTAGACAAGAGTTATGAACAAACCAATGTTTGTAGTTAACTTTACAACATAGAATGTTCACTTGCTGTTTGTCTAGTTGTACCCAAATTCTCAGGAATTAGAAAGATCATCGGAATTTCAAGTGAGTTTTCTAATTCCCATACATTTGGTAGGTGTGCTAGATAAAGATACTGAATTATTATATTTCAGTGTATCTACAATTTTAATAATTATATTTCCTCAACATACTTTTTTACAAACACTCTTTTTTATTAATGTATGAAAAAAAAATCATGAAAATATAGCTATGTATTTTGTTTATAAATGAAACCAACTGAATAATGTTAAAAATTAGATGGATCAGGTTTGTGACAAACCCGATTGTCCGCTTTGTTTAACTGAACAATAAGACTACCTCTATAAAAATGCAATAGAACTTAAATTTTTTTTGAAATAATTTGCTGCTATGTTTTGCAAATTTTCAAATTTGTACTTCATTCAATTATTTTCAGAGAAGGTGCCCTAATATTGTAGAACTGAATTGGGTTAGGCATATGAATTTGCACTGATTTTTCTACTTTTTAAAATAGGAGTCGAAGTTGAACCCTACGAACAACCAGCACAGATGTTACACTAATATTGATAGTTTATCCTATGTTTGTTATCAAACGCAAATACATCTAAAAGAAAAATTTAACACTTCAACTGCCGAAATTTCGATATCCCTATAACTCCTGTAGGGTTCAACTTTGACTCCTATTTTAAAAAATAGAAATATCAGTGCAATTTGATATTTTTAACCCAATTAAGTCCTATAATATTAGGGCACCTTCTATGAATGTAATAAATGAAATACAAAATTAAAAATTTGCAAAACATAGTAGCAATTATTAAAAAAAATTTAAGTTTTATTGCATTTTTTATAGAGGTAGCTCTATTGTTCAGTTAAACAATCGGTTTGTCACAAATCTGTTCCAGTGGCGTATCCAGGGAGGCACGTTAGAATGCCCCCCCGTCTGAGAGATATTCACACATAAGTTTATGAAGAAGGAAAGTGCACTAAAACATCAACGCAACCTTCATTTATGACTGGATACTAATTTCATGGTATATTAATATATTTTGCTATTTATGATTATTATATTTCTTAACGTTGAACATGCATAATCTTCGTAGTAGGCCCAAAAATTCAATAATTTGTGTACTCCCCCTTTTCAAAATCCTGGATACGCCCCTGATCTGATCCAAATAATTTTTAATGCTGTTCAGTTGCTTTTATTTATAAACGAAATGCATAGCCATATGTTCATGATTTTTTTTCATAGATTAACAAAGAATATGCAGTGTAGAACAGGTAGCACGGGCCACTATTTTTTCTCAAAATGGGCCGGGTGCACAAGTGAACACAATCCTTTAATACACTAATTCCTAACTCTTGCTAAATATTAAATTTTGAGAACAAAACGAATGAAAATTTCACCACATCTAAAACTTAACTTTTTCAACGTCAATAAACTACAAAACTATTAAACACGCAGCTCCATAGCAAAACTTTGATGTAAGACTATAGTTATAGGTAAAGTTAAAGCAACAAAATATATACGAACCTTAACTTTGTTTGGCAAATCCTTAATTCATCTCTGTTTTTCATATGGATTTATTTATTTTCGTAAACTATATATATTAGTAAATAGCTTTCTCATCATTTCTTCTGCATCCTCCAACAAAGCATATATTGATATGTGATGTAATGTAATGTGCAATACGCGACGAGAAATATCGATACAGAAATGCATGCACATTTCACAAAGTGGGGTTTTTACCCTATAAATGAAACCTTTTGATTTTTTCGCAATAAATATATGGTTGTCGTTCCTGTTATATCAAGCACTCCTTTCTTGAACAATGAGTATATTCAATAAAACTCGTTGTATATGAAAAGTGATCAAGATCAAAAAGAAGCACTAATGAATGAATAATTTTAGCCGCAAAGCCAAATGAATTTTCAAGTGTCATTCAGTAACTTTGTCTTTTTTAAAGAGCCAATCGTTTTCTTACATTTTCGAAAGCTTTTCTGTAAGTCTAATAGGAAATTTGGAAATTGCTAGTGAATTAAAGCCCAAAAATAATAAAAAGTTGTATAAAATTGCATTTCCATACCTGATGTACTTGAAAAATTAATATTTTAATATGAAAATTAAGATTTTTTAAAATCATAGCTCACATAGTTCATTTCCCAAGGTCCATGGGATTATCAGCTAACCTCAAATATTTTTTTGTAAGCCCCACTTAGGAGAGCTCTGTGCAAAATCATATATCATGGCGGTTACAAGGTTCGCAAAAAATCGGAATTCTAAAAAGTAAATAAAAGTTGAGACAATAACAAACCTTAAATTTTGAAATGGAATATGTATGAACTTTGAATAAACATACTTGTCAATGCTTGTAATAGAGAATTATATAAACTGTTGGAGATAACACCTATTTTGGCTAATGCAGAAAGAAATACACAACAAAAGCTTTGCTGCAAAACGTCCAAAATATATGCAATAATACTAAATGATTACATATAAGTTTTTCGAATGTTTCTTGACAATCAAAATACTAATGGAGAATGTCAAGTGGAGGAACTGGAAATCTTAAATACTAATATGCTTGAATTGACCATATAAATATGATTTTTGAATAGATAAAACATGTTTAACTAGAAATACAACACTGACGGTATTTATCAATTCATGCAACCCAAAGTGTTTTTCTGCATCCACCCGTTAATTCTTTTGGGAAAAATGATGGAATTCAGATGATATTCATTTGAAGACAGAAATGTTGTTTAACCCTATATATATATATATAGTAGTAAAGAAAGGCAGGGTTGTGTATATACGGGTTTCTCAAAATGATCAGTTTTTAATAACTTTATACTCTTTACTATTGATTTTGATAAGAAAAAAAGCGTTATTTAGAAATTCAGGCTTTTACGGCAAGGGGTAAAAAAACTACGACCATACCCGTATAAATAATTATTCAATTATACCCCCTTTTTAACTATGTATCAATATGTTTTTGAGCAATTTTTTTACATTTTTTAGAAAACCTGCATTTTCCCAACATCCCAAAATGTTTTTGAAGCCATAAAGAAACAATGTAAAGAGAAATTTTGATTGTTTGAATTAACAATTTTACTGTTTTTTAACTAGTTATTTATATTATAATTATTTAAAAGAAGGCAAATAGAATATTATTTAATGCTTAGTGTGATGCACAGACACAATTTGAAATCGCAAATGTGTTATTGAATACTTTAAAACTTTAGTTATTTTAACAGCTGTTGTGTTTGTTCAAAGGATTGCACNATGGTTGTCGTTCCTGTTATATCAAGCACTCCTTTCTTGAACAATGAGTATATTCAATAAAACTCGTTGTATATGAAAAGTGATCAAGATAAAAAAGAAGCACTAATGAATGAATAATTTTAGCCGCAAAGCCAAATGAATTTTCAAGTGTCATTCAGTAACTTTGTCTTTTTTAAAGAGCCAATCGTTTTCTTACATTTTCGAAAGCTTTTCTGTAAGTCTAATAGGAAATTTGGAAATTGCTAGTGAATTTAAGCCCAAAAATAATAAAAAGTTGTATAAAATTGCATTTCCATACCTGATGTACTTGAAAAATTAATATTTTAATATGAAAATTAAGATTTTTTAAAATCATAGCTCACATAGTTCATTTCCCAAGGTCCATGGGATTATCAGCTAACCTCAAATATTTTTTTGTAAGCCCCACTTAGGAGAGCTCTGTGCAAAATCATATATCATGGCGGTTACAAGGCTCGCAAAAAATCGGAATTCTAAAAAGTAAATAAAAGTTGAGACAATAACAAACCTTAAATTTTGAAATGGAATATGTATGAACTTTGAATAAACATACTTGTCAATGCTTGTAATAGAGAATTATATAAATTGTTGGAGATAACACCTATTTTGGCTAATGCAGAAAGAATTACTCAACAAAAGCTTTGCTGCAAAACGTCCAAAATATATGCAATAATACTAAATGATTACATATATGTTTTTCGAATGTTTCTTGACAATCAAAATACTAATGGAGAATGTCAAGTGGAGGAACTGGAAATCTTAAATACTAATATGCTTGAATTGACCATATAAATATGATTTTTGAATAGATAAAACATGTTTAACTAGAAATACAACACTGACGGTATTTATCAATTCATGCAACCCAAAGTGTTTTTCTGCATCCACCCGTTAATTCTTTTGGGAAAAATGATGGAATTCAGATGATATTCATTTGAAGACAGAAATGTTGTTTAACCCTTTATCGGCCGAGATTTTTCTTAAGGACTGGAAAAGAAGCCCACCTGTGGATCGGGTCGTGTAGGGTCAATAATTAGCCTGCAGTTAGCTCTGTCAGGCCAAAAAATTTCTCAGCGCGTGGTCAAAGGCTCAACTTTCAGGATGTACTGTACATTAATTGAAATTGAAATCATATATTTTTGTTTAAATGACCTAGTTTATCCATATATCAATTGCATTTGTTTTAATTATAATAAATATGATATAAAATAGATGTCTATGGACCCGGGTCTTGTCGAGTTGTTCCGAAAATTGTTTAGGTCGGGACGGACAAGGTTATGAAAATGTTACCCTTTTCCAGGTGTGGTGTTCTTGAAGCACTTCTTCATAAAATCAATCCTATTCATCAAAGAGGAACGAAACTTGGAAGTACTATAGCTTAGATATGGCTGAGTACTAAGAGAACAAAAATATTTGATATTTTGGAACTCTGTCATAATAGGTGCTGACGTCCTCAAATTGACTGTAATGTCAAAAAATTTGAAAAAAATCTGTTCCAATATCACAACAGCATTAATATTTGGCATGGTGGTGGCCAAAGCTAAACTGAACATATTGAGAAATAATGATTTGATGTCATCCTTACCTGAGGTCATGAAGTGAATCTATTGATTTAGATATCAACAAAAATTCATTTTTTGGAACAACAGGTGTATAACTAGAAAAATAACATAAGTATGATTCTTATAGTAAGTCATCGGTCTTTTAACAAAATTTTAGGAAAATTTAAAAGTATCATTTTTCATTTTGAAATGTAACATTACTTCTTAAGGGTGCTGCTGAGGAATCCTCCTTAGCCAAAATAGGGTTATCATCAATAGGGTTTGCAATTACACTGGAAGTTAACATTGCATGAATATATTGCATAAAATATTAGCTTTATAGAGTTAAAATTGAATTTTATTTTGCTTTACTAATATTTTTAATATGTTTGTCATCAAGTTAGTTATTAAATTCATTTTGGTAGAAATAGTAGAGATGGCATATAAAAAGATGATTCTGTGTCAGTAAGGATTCAAAATATTTGGCAGTTGTGGTGTGGTGTAGTGTTATAAAAATTCCAATAAAACAGATATGGGGTAATAATATGTCGCTAGTAATTATGGAGCAGAAATTTTTTGTGGGGCACTTTCGAGCAGGAGAAAATAAAGTGTTGGGCTGTATGGGGCAAATGCTAGCAGGTGGAAATGGGGCAGGACACAAAGTTTGTTGGCGGCAAAAATCTGCCCCACTTTCATTTCTGAGCTGAATATGTTAAATTTTCCAATATTATTATGAAACCAAACGCAAACTCTTCCTCTACTAGGTCAATCGCAACGATATAGGGCTACAAATTGTGAGAGAATAAATGATTTATCATTATGCTTTTCAAAGAACCATGGTCTCCGGAACGGCTAATATATCAGGTTTAATGATAGAGCAAGTTGTTTCCAAAAGATCCTTTTTTTGGACTATAGATTGACAGTTCAGTGAAATTATAAATGGTAATGTTTTACATAGTCAATATAATTTTGAACAGGATACTCCAACATTTAAATTAACGGGTTTCAATTTACGAACTTTCAAGTCTTTTCTGTAGACGCAATTTTGTATTATCACTCATCGTTTTTTGAAAAGCTTCTTAGCAATGACTCGTTCACTTTCACTTAAATCCTTAGCTATGAATAATTTGTTTTCAGAAAAGTTTCCTAGTTTGTGGGCTGAAGAGAGACCTAATCTGACACTCCAAATTGATTTTGGGATGACAATGGTAATTCAGGGATTTTCTAGACCCATATTTTTCTATTCGGAGAATATTTTCTATAAAATTTGCATCACAGTTAAGAAATGAAAAAATCTCATTAATTCTTTTAAAGTCTTCTTTGACAGTGCCTTCTGCAAACAATTTTGTTAGAGCAGTTTTCACATAGCCAAACCAGAATACCGTTTCCCTAATCACCAATTTTTCTAGGTAATGCTGCCAGCCTAGTTTTGTATAAATTAGAAAATGTAGTATGTTGAATGATATCACAGTTTGCAGATTAAATGCATTCATTGTCATTGCTATTGTTTAAACACTTTATGCATATAAAACTGGGCATGACGATTTCCTACAAATTAATATAATATTAAGTGGCGATAATTACCATAATGGCTCAAATATTAGGCAACAATGAGATTTGCTTGGAAAATATGAATAAATTTCTTCTATAGTGTTAATTTCATTTGATACAAGGTCCACAAGTTATTTTTCAAGTTCGCACTTTTTCACTTCAGTTTTCAACCACACATTCAGAAAGTTGTTACAAAAGTTATACAGCTTGTGAATTTACTCTTTAAATTAAGAAGACAGTAATTATGCAGTATTTGAAAAAAAATTCAATTACATATTATCTAGAGGCGTATGCAGCAGCTCCACAGAATCTGCTTCTCCGCATCGATATGGCATAGAACAAAGCTATCCGATTTGGCATAGTAAACAATTACACACCCATTGCCAATCTGATACTGGATAAAGATAGGAAACTTTTAAAGCAAATCACTGCGAGATTACCTTTTCATTATTTATTGCCTTCAAGGAGTAACTATTCTATTACCCGGTTGCGTGACAAAAATTCCCCTATTATAAATTGTGGTGGTTAACAAAACTTGCGAATATTTCCAAACAGAATTTTAAAAACTTGAATTGTGGAGCAAAAAATATGCTTTTTTTGTATTCTGAATGTTACTTTCAAAATGAATCATACATTATTATTTCATTTCTTCTCACAGATTTATGCTGGTAGCCCTCTCAGCTCGGGGAACTCACCAGTTCCCAGGGAGTCTGAGAGCTTTCCTCAGGACTCTAGCTGTTCCTAAAAATGCTGCATTTTCTGCTACTACTCCTCCCCACATTGGTACTCCCAACTCCACCAAGTATCTCTTATGCTTCTTACTCACTGCTCCTAGTGCTCCTACTACTACCGGGACTACTTCAACCTTCTTTAACTTCACAGCCTTTCTATTACTCCTGCCAACTCTCTGTACTTGTCTATCTTCTCTTTCTCCTTGCTTTCTACATTTCTGTCCTTTGGTACTGCTATGTCTATCACCGTTCCTAATCTTTTCTCTTTGTCTACCACTACTATGTCTGGCCTCCATGCTTCTATTACCCTGCTTGTCTGGATGTTGAAGTCCCACAGCATCTTAACCTTCTCATTTTCTAAGACGCCCTGTGGCTTGTAGTCATACCACTTGTCTCCTGCTTCTAACCCATGCTGCCTGCTCAAGTTCCAATGTACCATTCTTCCCATTTTGTCATGCCTGAACTTATACTCATTCCGTG
>CABFPE010000633.1:352953-364282 GCA_900660155.1 Hofstenia miamia | reverse complement strand
TACAATATATATATATAAAGGCCTTTTTTGATAATTATGGTCTGAAAAAATATTCTTTTTGTCCAATCACATGCAGCAATAAAAAATTTCCACTTGAGACAGTAGAAGCTAATTTCTGATGATTTCCTATCACTATTTTTATAAAAATTTGTTGAAATGTATAAATATGTTTTGTCTCAATTTTGATGCGTCAAATTTGGTTTGATTTTGATGTAATTTTCATTAAAGCAATAGGATTTTAACAAACTTTTAATGATAATTTCTTTGGAATATTCGGAGTGAATTGATACGAAATCTTTTTTATTTTCTTTAATGCAATACGATTGATCGTAAATTAAATAAAAATTTAAAAAATGTATCATTTTAGAGATGAAAAATTCAAAGAAATTAAGTTCAACTCTGACTTACTTGGCATTGATCGCACTACAGATGTAGGACGCGGGATATATGCTGTCGTAAACGCACTTCCGCTTAATCCATGTGGACGACAAGGCGTTGCAATGCGAGGAGCATGGAAACGATGGGGTCCTAATCATTACATTGGTTTTGCCTTGACAAAGTAATTTTTTGATTGTGCATTACAAAAAAAATAATTTCATTTGATGGAAATTATAAAAATAATAACAATAAAATTATTATAATAATGATAATAATATTAGTAATGATAGAAGTAATAATAATAATAATATTAATAATAATCATTATAGGATGTATCATATATAATATGATTTTTAATAAAAATCAATCTCCATATACGTTTAAAAATCAATATATTTGATGTTGATGAAATTTATCCATCTTTAAAATTATCTTCATTCATGCATTTTACAAGCTGATTATAAGCAATTACTATTGNAAATCAATATATTTGATGTTGATGAAATTTATCCATCTTTAAAATTATCTTCATTCATACATTTTACAAGCTGATTATAAGCAATTACTATTGCACCATAACTAAATAATATATTCTACTTTATTCAAAAATTAATGATTGTCCCGAAAACACAGCTGATATAATAATTTCCGTACCCATCCCTGTATCTAATGCGAAAATTCAGCGTGAATTTGCTTTTGAGAATGGACCTTTGCTGTTGCAAATTGTGAGTATATGCTATAGACATTTATTGTTGCATAAATTTCTGAGCATCTTCCATATTTTACGGCTGAAAATATGGGAAAGGCATAGTTTCTGCACTGAAAGCAATCTATCACACAAAATTTAAATGGCATGTGCTTAGATATTTATCATGTTGCAATGTGGTGGATGGATTAATTCGACGAACATCGAGAATTTAGACGAGACGTTGATAACTTCCTCAGAAAATGTACACTCAATGTTTTCGCATTGCAAAAAAATGTTAACTGGGAAGTTTTTTCAGCCATTTTAGGCAATTTCACTTCAAATAGTAAAGAATTTGAGGAAATCCTCAATTTTTCATCTGTAATTTAATACTTCCTGCGTAAGGTACGCGAGGCGAGAATATCATATATTGACCCTAAGCAGCTGACACTAGGTAAATATGAATTGACATCGTCCAAGCCAATCAGTGTGAACGGCATCATCCATCGGAACGTCCATAGTCGACATTATCTCCTAATCTTAATGAAAACTCTCGAATTTATCTGTATCAATGTTCCGTTATCAGCTGCTTTTACATTATAATGCTAGTTATTTCAAAAATAGTACAAGGGATAAAATAATTGTCTTGAATATTGTTTTTGACGTGTGCATTGGACGTGTCTTGGTGCACACGAACATACTAGTCCTGACCACGAAGAAACTTAAATGTAATTGCTTCTATTTCAATATTAGAATTTAAGTTATTAAGCGTAGAGTTAAAGCCAATCACAGACAATCAAAATAAACAAAGCAACAAAATGATGTGGCATAGTTGGAATTGCTTATTGAAGAAATCTGAGTGCATTTCAGTCAAAAATCACCTATCGCTATGGCATCCCATCTCATTATGCCAATGTTACATGTGTCTCATGTCTTTACGAGGCAATTTAGGAATGTAGCATACGTTTCCCAATTTATCCTGAAAATATCGTTTGGGAGTCTTAAGCTCAATCCAAGTTGTCCTCTCTGTGATGTCCCATTGTGATACTATTTGATTTAATTTAAAAAATTGCTGCACAGGTTTAATGCGAATTGAAAAAAGAACTTTCAGACATTGCCAAAACTAGAAACCAGGCCATATATTTTCAAATTTTCATAATATTTTGAGACGGCTCACCCTAAGTAAGTAGATTATTGTTTGTGGACGCGAAGTAATATTCCCAAATATCCATGCCATGGGTCCTTATTGTGTTAGAGAGCTGATTTGAGGATTATTTTATTGCTGCACAACAATAAATTCTGTGACCTACATATCTTGTATATTGTTAAGAAGTCATGGAATATTGCTTACATGTTGAAGTATTTTTAGATTTTTAAATATACATCTTTACGATTGTTCAAATGAAAATCATCAAGATCGAACTTTTAACAATCGTCGATTATATTTAATACATGTAGTGTAAACCATTGTTTGAAACTTACTACTTAATGGGTTTTTTGCCATCCACACACGTTTTGATGACACCAACTTGAATTCAGGAATTCGTAAAGGTATTGTGTTACAATTTTCTAAGTTTCTGACTCAACCTGTGTTGAAGCTGACATTTGAGCACCACATTAGTTAGTCCAACTGAGCCACGCATTAAGGAACTTGTCATTGTGTGAGATAAATTAAATTTAGTCATAAGTTGCCCACATTAGCTCGCCATGCTCAAGAGGAATGAAATAAAATACTGTTGAATATTCTACTGAATTTTTCAGAAACACAATTGATTACAAAGAGATGATTATAATGAGTTGGGAATTATAGTCTTTTTATTCTATGGTGGTAATTTCTTAGAAGGAATTATTGTGTATGCTCCCTATGCAAATCATCACTTTGGTTGAATGGATTTTGTTATCTACAAAATAATGCAAACTCTCTATACACATAATCTTTCAAATATAATAGACAACTTTGAAAGCAATGAAATTGGACGATAGCTCTTAATTCTAATTATTTTTAGGAATTGGTGTTATAATAAACGTTTTCCAGCAGGATGGATAAATTATTTGAATAAATATGTACTACTTGATATTTTTTACGTTCAGTATTTTCAGAGATACGTTTGCAGCAAGTATCAATATTTTCAAACTTCTTTATTTTCTTAAAATGTCTTTTGATTATAAGGCATGAGGACATTGATACCTTTGTGATTTAACCGATTGGGGAGCGGGTTTTGTACCACTCTCTTAATATGCGCCTACTACAATTTTGAAAATTTACTAGTGTCTGTTGCATTGATAAATGTTCCCTCTATGACAAGAAATTCCGCCGCTGACTAGGTCACAGAACTTATATGTGTGCAGCAGCAAAGTCCACTTGTCAGTACCATAGACAAATTTACAAATTTGACAATGTTTGAGAAAAATCAGCTATCTTTTATATATATATATATATATATATATATATATATATATATATACAGTAATACCTTGATATCTCGCCACTATCAGTCCCAGTTAAATTATTCTTAAGGGGGAGTAAATTCTCCACAATCGTATAATCAATTATTTCTCTTTGTAATCACATATCGTACATATGTAGGTCTGCATGTATTCCAAAATGCATTATCACTAACAAATTGTCTTATCTTACAAACATGAACATACATTTACAAATCCATTATCACTTGCATCTATTAGGATAGCACATCACATTTATGTAACTAGAGGATTTGCAAGTATTATTATCTTTATATACATGCAGATGTTGGTAACAAAAATGAAAAGTGAATATGCGATAAAATACAAATCATGAATAAATCTATTAGAAACATAACAAAACAAAATCAAAACATTGACTAATCAAATGAATTTGTTTCCAAATCAGATGATATTATTTGACGAGATGCGATAGCGAGGGAAAATTAAGCAGACTCAAATACAATTAGGTCTCAAATTTGCTTGGCGAGGGTGGCGACTTAATGAGGTTACACAAGGCTCCCAACAGCACTGCTGTTAACAGCTAAATGCTGTTACAGCAAACAGCAAACAAGTGAAGTTTAAAGAGCACATAAAATTTACCCATATATTGACATATTATCTGTGCTATACCCAAGCAATCAATGTCCTTCAATCCCCTCAACAACCCATCAAAGATGCACAAGAATTCAGACCAGTCCTGTAACCATTGATAAAGATAATTGCAGCTTCAAGTAGCACACAAACCCCATTGATAGATGGTGATTCATCTTATCAATTATATTTTATATTTGGATTCTTATGAATATTCATTCTTTATCGTGAATCATTTCACAATTGTGTTGTCTGCTGTGGACGTTTATAAGTTGTCGTTTCTTGTTCTTTATCAACTTCTAGAATGGATGATCAACTGTTCAATTGTTACAATTTTCAAAACATGTGCTAATTTCAATAGTGATACAAGCAGACAACTTGTTGCCATTTTTGCTAGTGGTTTTATTCATGTTTATATTTGTTTTTTATGTTATATGTTTTGTAAATATGTTATTCACTTTAAAATTCGCCTTGAAGTACCAGTTTAGCAGTTGTTTTAAGAGTTTCTTTCACAATACATTGCTTTTCTTTTAACTCTGTTAGGAACAATATTGTGGTCTCTTATCCAGTGTTGTAAACAAGGGAAGTTATGGTGGAATGTTTGGACATCAGGTTTTCAAAACTGATTTTGATTGGTTAAATCAAAAAAATGTTCTGCAAAAATCTTAAAAAAATTTCAAAAACTAAGTCAGAAAATGCATTTTTAAAGTCTATTTTTTTAATATTTTTGCATGATCAAAACTGTCGAAAAGCTAGTGTATGCCCTGTTCCTTTACATGCAATGTCAGAACCTATCTATGAATTTTTATCTATTCTATCTAAGGATTAAGTAGGAAAACATCAAAGCTGTTAACAGAAAAAGATTTGCTGTTTGCTGTTAACAGCTTTTTTAGCTGTTAACAGCAAAATGGGAAGCTCTGGTTATATAAGATGGTAGGAAATCCATCTCAGTGTATTAAGTGGCGAGAGCGAGTCCATGCAGTAAAGGATTAAGCGATTAGGCTGCACTGATATTCATGCTTCAAAAATTTGCTGAGGTATTAAATGTTTAAATATTTATTTTTGACAATAATTGTAACATGATTCGAATGATATAAAAAGAAATACTAAATATAACTAAATATAGTCTTATAGAGAATCTCATTATTTAAATTTATCGTACTAAGTTGTTGAAACTATTCCATATTTATATTCTCAAGAGGCTAACAAATAATGAATTGCCAGGTTGGAATAATCAGTATTTAGATTTTATGATCATAAGGAAGTTTCTCAAACTCGCGTGGAATACTTAAGTTATAGAAAAAAAGCTAAAGATAATTATTTTTTACCTATTGTAAGTCTATCTATCAAGCTTTACTTCCTATCCAAAGTGATACAGGACCAACTATATATACGGCTATGAAATGAGCAGCAATCAAATGAAGAAAATAGTGAGACCGATCTTCTATCATTTTCTGTTTAAATTTTCGTACTGCGCATTTGATGGTTCTGAACTTAGTTGGTCTCAAATTATTCTAAATTTAATTTAATTTCTCACATATGACATTTATTTTTAGGAACCTCTACTACCTAATGAAAATGAGAATGACGCCATTGCAAGAATATTTCTAGAAAAAATTTTAGGTTTACCTAATAATCAAGCGAATATAAAAAAATCTAAGCAGCATCTTGCGTTCCTGGTAAGAAAAAATTGTTATCAAGGGTGGGCTATGCCAGATGTTAAAAAAATTAGTGCACTTTTTTTTGGTTAAATATATTAACATGTCTGGAAAAGAATTAGAATAATGCCAAAACGTTTATTTAACACAAAAAGAAAATAACAATTCATGTTTATTGGACAGTGTAATCACCGTTGAGTCGGATGACATGTTCACAATGGGCGATATATTTATTTGCTTCCTCCAACATCTTCCTTTTTTCAATAGAAGTGAGGGCCTGTCGCGCAGCGGAAAGCAGATCTTCTTTACTTTCAAATTGTTGCTGTTTCAATTGCAGTTTCAGCCATTTGTTGATCCANCAGTGTATTAAGTGGCGAGAGCGAGTCCATGCAGTAAAGGATTAAGCGATTAGGCTGCACTGATATTCATGCTTCAAAAATTTGCTGAGGTATTAAATGTTTAAATATTTATTTTTGACAATAATTGTAACATGATTCGAATGATATAAAAAGAAATACTAAATATAACTAAATATAGTCTTAAAGAGAATCTCATTATTTAAATTTATCGTACTAAGTTGTTGAAACTATTCCATATTTATATTCTCAAGAGGCTAACAAATAATGAATTGCCAGGTTGGAATAATCAGTATTTAGATTTTATGATCATAAGGAAGTTTCTCAAACTCGCGTGGAATACTTAAGTTATAGAAAAAAAGCTAAAGATAATTATTTTTTACCTATTGTAAGTCTATCTATCAAGCTTTACTTCCTATCCAAAGTGATACAGGACCAACTATATATACGGCTATGAAATGAGCAGCAATCAAATGAAGAAAATAGTGAGACCGATCTTCTATCATTTTCTGTTTAAATTTTCGTACTGCGCATTTGATGGTTCTGAACTTAGTTGGTCTCAAATTATTCTAAATTTAATTTAATTTCTCACATATGACATTTATTTTTAGGAACCTCTACTACCTAATGAAAATGAGAATGACGCCATTGCAAGAATATTTCTAGAAAAAATTTTAGGTTTACCTAATAATCAAGCGAATATAAAAAAATCTAAGCAGCATCTTGCGTTCCTGGTAAGAAAAAATTGTTATCAAGGGTGGGCTATGCCAGATGTTAAAAAAATTAGTGCACTATTTTTTTGGTTAAATATATAAGTTCAGTTAAAATTTAAAAAAATAATAACTTATTGCAATATATTTAATATATATACAGTTGATTCACTTCACACTATTTCAATTATTTGTTATTAATTTAAAATACCCACTGTTACATAATTTGCTTCAAAAGAAGCATGGCGAAAACAGATGACAAATTCTTCGAATTTCTTCTAGTTTTGACTAATGAAAAAGTGCAAAAATACCATTAGTTGGTACACTTAGTGAGTGCGCTATTAACGTCGCCTATATTGCATTTGTGCACCTGCTATTATGCACTTATTTTTTAAGCAAGCACTTAATCCACATTTACGCAATATTGCAATGTATATCCAAAATATTAATGAACACATTATTTAAATATAATCAAAAAGTAGATCAAAATGTGAATTTTGACAAATTATCTTCGTTTTAGCTTTAAATTAAAATATTGTATACTTTATGAAAACAATTTAACTGTACGTATCTGTTTGAATTTTTCCGCACGTCCAGCACACACATCCACCTCTAATAAGTACAAAATTTTGATATTAATCATTATTTAATAGTCTGATGCCCATTTAGGTACTTTAATACATTTTTTAATTTAATGGTTTACACCACACTGGGCTTACATCAAAGATGGGTATGGGTATCGGACTTTACCCAACACAATTTCGGAGTTCTGCCTTGTAGGGGAAGGGTTTAATAATTTACATTTGTGTCGGGACAAGTATGATCAGGGAGCAGGCTACATCCGAAAATTGTTGAGTATGATAATTTGGATAACATGCGATATTTTGTATCTATTTGTTTGCAATCATTTACATTTTTATATTGAGTATTTCCTTTTCTTCGAGTTAAGTCATATCGGGTAAGTGTATCGATGGTAGGGTCGGGCCATTTCGGTTAGGGGAATCAAAGTCTGTTCTTTTATCAAATGTCCATAACGACTTTGCGTAGTGCTTATTAATAATATCCAAATATCTTGTGTAACATCTTTGTATTAACCCAAGTGCTAAAATTTATCATGTTTCTACCTTTCTATGTTTCAATCACAATAATAAGAATATAGATGTACTAAGATTCTCTTAAAGGTTACTGCGAATTACGAAACTTATGCTCTTTTGTTTAACATTATCAAAACGTTTATAAAACTAAAATTTTCGTTTTAGACAAAAACGCGTGTGTATAAAGGTTACTATGATCATGAACTCAACACAGACAATGCTTGGATGGAAATTTCTTGTTATAATATTGAAGGTAGGTTATGCTAAATAGTGAATTGAAATTTTGAAATTATTAGGAATTAAATCTTGTTAGCTTTCTTATCAGATATAATTATTTTTAAGGAACTTAAAAAATATTTATTTATTTTAAAGATGTAAGATAAAGCCCTAAAATTACTCATAGTGTCCACAATATGAACAAAAAAGGATGTAATTTATTGTTACAAGTCTAGAGATAGTAATCTATTAGAGAATACACGTAATCTGATGCTATAACAGAACTTCTAATAACGTGCTTGTCTGCTTTTTGAAGATATAATTTCAGATATGCGATCTGGCATTGTTTCAAAATATAATTACTTATTGAAGCTTTAAAATCTTCCATTTTGAAAATAAATTTTTTACATTCTTCAATCATTTGTTGTCAGGTACGAATGTAGGCTGTCCACACTTTTTTTGCCCACCCTGCCTGGGCCATCCCGAACGCCATACATTTTTTGTTGGAAATAAATCCGGTGTATTTCCTGGCCATGTAGCAATTGACTACCTTCAAGGTTTTAAGTCGAGTTCGAGTTACTCGGTCCGAGTACGAGTTTTTACGTTTCGAATTCGAGGATTTTTTTTAAAGAAAATCATGAGTTAGATCGAGTTTTTTTAGGGGAAAAAGACATTTATTTTACAATAATCTAAGCTAAAAAATTGTTATTTGCGATTGATGAAGAAATTGACACTTAAAATTTTGATCGATGGTATGGTATGGTGTCCCATCTTGCATTAAAATTACAGTTACGATTACGATCTCGATACCACTAGTCCATTTGAACAGGTAGCTTGTATTTTAAAAGCTCATCGTAAATAACTGAATTTATGATTTTAACACAGACACGAAGCGTACTTGTTTTTCGACTTTATATCATATCGCAAATCATTACTTTTCTTGGACATTTTCTTGTTAGATCTTTTGGGGGTGGGCTTTTTTGGCACTCAAACTTTCAACTTACTTTTTGAATGACTCTAACTTTAATCAGAACAGCAGACATTTTTAAGTCAAGGGAAAACCAATGGTTATTGTGGAATCGGATAGTGATTCGTAGTGTGGTTTTAATCATATCATAGAGTTGAAAGAGAAAGTTAAGTTCAACAAATATATTGTTAGAGTCTGCTGATTGATATTTTGTATATTGTTACGTTATATTTAGGTGACTTAATTAAGGGTTTATTATCTACATATCATCTCCCTGAAAACTGGAAAGATTCTTTCGATGTAGAAAACTTAGAACCAGTGAGGCAAATGCTTATTGATTTCATTCGCCGTTCATATTATCCAAAGAAACCTTCCAAAGGGCGATAATTTAAAATATTTAGTTTTTCACTTTATTTTGAATTTTAGTTTTCTATTTTGTAAAAAAAAATTATAGCATTCTCTTATCTAGAGCTTGGAAGAATATTAACTTAATATTTAGGATGCAGCAATGTGAAATAGGAACTTCCTATAAAAGCTTCAATAAGTTTTTTCTAAACAGGATATATAGTTATTGCATAATCAATATTCAAATAATGCACACCATTTTTATATTGAAATTTTTTGCAATTCTAAATGATCTTGTATATTTTGCAATTATATTGTGTTTCACCTGAAAATTAAAAGTTAAAAAGATTAGATAACCTATGTGCTAAGTCAGGTTGAACCAATTCCATTAAATTATGGCAAGTCACAGGCCCACCACTTGAAATAATTTGAAGTATTTGAAATCAAATTTCATGTAGTGTTATGTACGATAGATCACCAAATCAAATGGTGTTAATGGTACTTCTTTACGTGATAGGTTGCTTTGATATAGGGGAATGACTATGAGTAGGCAAGTTGGAGTTGATTAACTTTGAAAATTATAATGGCAAGGCTAATTCAAACTTAGTATCTCAATTTAAAATTAAATATGCAGAATATTTTTAAAATTATTATCCAAAATTGAACAAATATTATTTATTTATTTATTTTACTTATTCATTGACAAATTTTGTAAAATACAACCAATGAAACTGCAATATGAACTAAATGTTCCATTAACGACATACCAAACGATGTGTACAAATGTTTTCAAGTTTGCAAAAATTATTCCAATAAAATTGTAGAGATTTTTTGACTTATCTAATAAAGTCTGGGTAAGAGCTCGACACACCCTATTATTACTAAAATATTTGTTTATTTGTAACTAGAAATTCAGTTTTTGATTAAAATGATTACAGTAGGTTATCTAATCCGTACTTATGGGCTTAGTGAGTCTTTCCTTCCAATTTATCATAAATTTTATGATGATAGCCATTT
Organism: Hofstenia miamia; assembly: GCA_900660155.1. Lineage (NCBI taxonomy): Eukaryota > Metazoa > Xenacoelomorpha > Acoela > Hofsteniidae > Hofstenia > Hofstenia miamia. The sequence goes on along the minus strand of CABFPE010000633.1, from coordinate 353,799 downwards.
CTTACTGCGATACATTTCATTTTAAGAATGAGTTGTCCTTTTGTTTTACCAGACCAATTTACCTCATAGAGTTTTTGCTAGTTGGGTTATGATCTTTGCGTACATAAGAAATACCTTTTTCAGTCAGTTGCACTTCTAAATTTAGATTTTCTAATATTTTTGCAGATAATGAAAAATGATAATATATCTCCTGTAATATTTTATCCGCAGAGACACACAATGCCTCAAATTTTTTTTATCAAAATGCATTGATTTTAGCAATAGGATTGTAGTTTACTGACATACAATGAAAAATAAATGTGCCGTATTTTAGCAAGAATAAATATAGTTTGCCAAATAACAATCCGTACATAATAGGTAGAAGATTTACAATTTTTAATTTTGAATTTTTAAACAGTAAGTGCTTTGATGAACGTACACCTTTGAAACTTGGATAATAGAAGGAAATAAATTTAAGATTTAAATTGTACATGCGAGTTAACCGTTTGTTGAAAAGGCATGCATCCAAGTATTCCAACTGTAAGGATAGAGGGAAAACAAGAAATTTTAAAAGTCCTTTTAAATAATGATCATTGCTTATACGATACAATTTGTACTAAGTTTTTAGAAGTTCTCTAATTTCACAGTCTTGCTTGATAGGCAAATAAAATTTTTGAAGTGTACGTTAAAGTTGATTTACTTAATAATTTAGTAAACAAAGTAATTCTAACAATAATTGTTGCATTATAAATTATATTTCTTTTCAAAATTAAAAGGATACCACAATATAATTAAAGCTTAGATGGAATGTGTGCAGACCAGGTCAAATTTGAAGAGAGATATTAAATGCAATTAGTACATGTGAAT
>CABFPE010000633.1:301351-327422 GCA_900660155.1 Hofstenia miamia | reverse complement strand
AAGAAAGGTGGGGACTTCGTGCAGACCAGACAATCTTGCCAAACTTACCGGTCAGGGAAAACGGTATTGAGGTAGTCCCTCGTTCCAGGAGCGATGTGGGAAGGAGCACCGTCCTGATGAAAATGAGCCGAATATAATAGTCGACGTCTTTGTAATTCTGGTATGAATTGTGTTCGTAACATTTCAATGCAACGTTCCTATGTCATTCCTCCTTCAATGAAAAAAGACCAATCAAGAGATCATTACACATAACCACCCAAACCATAACATTTGGAGGATGCTGGTGAACTTGCTCCCAAAAGAAAGAATTTGTTTTGCTCCCAAAAACTGAGTTAACATTTGGCGCTTTACTCAACTGGAATAGCTCCAAATATATCTCATTGTCTTGCATTGCAACGAATTATTGTGACAAAACCTTTCATCGATATAATCTTCAATTGGTGCAATAGCCCACTGCAATGCCCCCATTATTTTCGTATTTTATTCCACATCCATCTTTACAAATGCCTTGAAACAAAAGGTACGTCATCTTCATGTGAAAGGCACCAAATTGGATCGAAAACTTAGATTTTTTCCATTTCAAAAAGTGCAGGGAGACTTCTGGCCGACCCTATATATATATATATATATATATATATATAATTGTATCCTAAGTATATAACTATATAATATATAATTAAAAAGCTTAGCATATATTTAATACATTTGCGTATAGTTTGTCAACTAATCAAATCATAGATTACAAGAACAATTGATATGCATATAATGGTATATTTATCAAGAATTTTTTCTTTTTTTGAAAGTTTAATTGAAATAAGACTTATTTGTTATTTACCACGTATTTATGAAAATTTGTTACTATCATCTACGAAGTTTGGAAATCAAAATTTCATTCTACATCACACTCAATTGATAGCAGTTACCACTTAGATCACAAATATCTAATAATTATAACGTTATAAAGCGAAAAAAGCCTTATTTGTTGTAAATCATAGTGTACAATTAGCAAATGTAATTTTTGAATTGATATAATTTAATTTGAATTTTCTCAAGTTTTCTAATAGCTTTTCTGTAATAAATGCTTAGCGCGGAGCCCCAAAAGCTGTGCTGGTGACAATTTTTTGGGCCCTGCAATAGCTAAAGCAAAGCTGAGTAATGCAAAGTTTTGTTTCAAAGCATTTTTGTGGTAAAGTTTTGAGTGTTTCTTTAATTCCTATGATGCATGACACATTCAGATACATTTTTCAAAGAATTTGTGTCGTAGTGAGGGGAGAAATGAGGGGGCAGCAGGGCCATGGGCTCCACTTGCTTAGTTCTTATAAAATTTTGTGGGGAAGTGTCTAGCACTATATCATTTGTTTCATTGAAAACATTAATTTCAAATGCGTATATTTGAAATGCTTAATATTTTGTAAATATTTACAACTTTTGGATAAGATTTTGGAGGTCTGAGTGAATTTTGTATTTGTCAACAAAAAATTGCATAATTTTATGGAATGTTTTTATTATTTTGTTTAAAATGCTTATATTTTATTCAATTATTATATTTTTTAAATATTCTTTTTATCTAAAACACCCAATCATTCCCATGTGAATTCCCACGCAAAGTTATTTGTCCCATCCCGTGGGAATTCCCATTCCAACGGCAACCCTGTCAAATAGTATTAACATTTTCGACATATAATATGTTTTGCTGTATTTTGAACTTGGTTTAGCTCAGTAATCATAATCAGATATTTGATTTTGTCTTGTTCTATTAATAAAATCCTTAGAGTAAAGGGTTGAGAATTTATTAGGTAGGATTAAGTTAATTTTTAAGTGTTGCCTTTTTAGTTTGTGATTTAACTAAATATTACATGTGACTAAAAGTAACTACAAAATTGTTATAAAGCTATATATATATTGTCTGTATAGTTTTTCAATTGAGTAACATATATTTTTTTAAAAATATTAATGCATTACTTAGTTTTTGTCAGTGTTGAGCGGTTGTTCAATCTTGTCGGATTATTTCTTCCCAAGCTGCACAAGAAGATGCGAACTTCAATTCTAATTGCGATTATTTACATTGATTTCGGCAAACGATTTTTCAATCTATTGTCTGACATTATGGTAACAGAGGAAGAAGTTGCACTTGCACTTGATCCCGTACGGTATGGCGATGTCGAGGATGACGACAGGGACTAACATTGAATTATTTGTATGTTTAGATTTGTTTAGATCGAATTGTTAATATAATCATGTTCACGTATCTTTGCTCTATTCTTCATATATGGAAGGTCTAGTGGTAATTCTTTTCACTGTCAGTTTCGATGGGAATTCCCAAGGAAACGATGTGGGATAGGCATGGGAATGGGATGGGAATTAAAAATATTTCCCACGACAACCCTGTCTTTTGAACAGCGAATTTTAGTTTGACATGTAAAATAAAACCCTAAGCATTAGAGCTTTCACAAAATGATATAATCTTTCCATTTTTCGTTTGTACAAAATAATATTGACATTACCTGTACAGATAGTAAATCTTAGCTCAAGAATAGTTTTATTGAAGCAAAAGAGAACCTGCTCTAGACATTAGGCAGCATTCAACATTTGCACTGAAAGCACATGTGCACTAGGATTCGGCGACAACATGAATTTTATTGGTCACATTCCCAACTAGTCCCATTATATTTTGTCCAATTGTTCGTGCCATGGTTCTCCCACATAGCGTTTATTTTAGACAAAATTGGCAAAGTTTTTTGCTAACATGCTTAAATTCGTAACATAAGTTTCTATATTTGTGATCCCAGCTCACTAATAATTAGTCCCAAATTGCGGTTCAATGGGATTAGCAAAGTAATATAATTTTAGTTTAAATTTAATAGAACTATATGCCTTATGTAAATATATTTAAGATGATTAAATTTGTTCTATTCCATAAAATTATGCAATTTTTTGTTGACAAATACAAAATTCACTCAGACCTCCAAAATCTTATCCAAAAGTTGTAAATATTTACAAAATATTAAGCATTTCAAATATACGCATTTGAAATTAATGTTTTCAATGAAACAAATGATATAGTGCTAGACACTTCCCCACAAAATTTTATAAGAACTAAGCAAGTGGAGCCCATGGCCCTGCTGCCCCCTCATTTCTCCCCTCACTACGACACAAATTCTTTGAAAAATGTATCTGAATGTGTCATGCATCATAGGAATTAAAGAAACACTCAAAACTTTACCACAAAAATGCTTTGAAACAAACCTTTGCATTACTCAGCTTTGCTTTAGCTATTGCAGGGCCCAAAAAATTGTCACCAGCACAGCTTTTGGGGCTCCGCGCTAAGCATTTATTACAGAAAAGCTATTAGAAAACTTGAGAAAATTCAAATTAAATTATATCAATTCAAAAATTACATTTGCTAATTGTACACTATGATTTACAACAAATAAGGCTTTTTTCGCTTTATAACGTTATAATTATTAGATATTTGTGATCTAAGTGGTAACTGCTATCAATTGAGTGTGATGTAGAATGAAATTTTGATTTCCAAACTTCGTAGATGATAGTAACAAATTTTCATAAATACGTGGTAAATAACAAATAAGTCTTATTTCAATTAAACTTTCAAAAAAAGAAAAAATTCTTGATAAATATACCATTATATGCATATCAATTGTTCTTGTAATCTATGATTTGATTAGTTGACAAACTATACGCAAATGTATTAAATATATGCTAAGCTTTTTAATTATATATTATATAGTTATATACTTAGGATACATATATATATATATATATATATATATATATATAGGGTCGGCCAGAAGTCTCCCTGCACTTTTTGAAATGGAAAAAATCTAAGTTTTCGATCCAATTTGGTGCCTTTCACATGAAGATGACGTACCTTTTGTTTCAAGGCATTTGTAAAGATGGATGTGGAATAAAATACGAAAATAATGGGGGCATTGCAGTGGGCTATTGCACCAATTGAAGATTATATCGATGAAAGGTTTTGTCACAATAATTCGTTGCAATGCAAGACAATGAGATATATTTGGAGCTATTCCAGTTGAGTAAAGCGCCAAATGTTAACTCAGTTTTTGGGAGCAAAACAAATTCTTTCTTTTGGGAGCAAGTTCACCAGCATCCTCCAAATGTTATGGTTTGGGTGGTTATGTGTAATGATCTCTTGATTGGTCTTTTTTCATTGAAGGAGGAATGACATAGGAACGTTGCATTGAAATGTTACGAACACAATTCATACCAGAATTACAAAGACGTCGACTATTATATTCGGCTCATTTTCATCAGGACGGTGCTCCTTCCCACATCGCTCCTGGAACGAGGGACTACCTCAATACCGTTTTCCCTGACCGGTAAGTTTGGCAAGATTGTCTGGTCTGCACGAAGTCCCCACCTTTCTTCTTGCGACAACGCCTTATGGGTAATATTGAAAGAAGTAACTTCAATAAAATGCAAAAATGTCAGAGATCTGAAACGCGTCATAACTGACAATTACCTTTTTTAGAAAAATGCTACTTTTCATATTCACTTTCTGAAATCTATTGAAGGAAATAAATAGACAAAATTTTGGTTATCTTTACTCTAAAGTAGTTCTGAAAATAAATTCTGGTCTTAGTTTCAATTATAATTATAATAAACGTTCATTTTCAATTTATTTGAGGACGCATTTCTTATTCTAATAAAGTCCAGGGGACTTTTAGCTCATCAAATTGCATCCATTTCAAAAAGTGCAGGGGACTTCTGGCCCACCCTGTATAAATACATATAAATGAATTTCGCAATTATAATTATTATATTATATTTTTAATATTATATTAACTTCCACATTTTGTTTTCTGTATATTTTCTTATATTATTAAAAACAATAATAATAGCAATTGTATTATTATATGCAGTGACAAGAAGCAAACTTGTAGTATTTCGTTATTGATAGTAATTAAAAATATTAACGCACAGGACGTAGTAAAATTTGAGTCTTGTGCCCCCCCCTCTTTGACCCTGTAAATTTTTGGCACTAGCGACGCCTCTGAAAAGGACGACTACACATTCAATGATATTTTACAAGAAGGGTTCACGTCTGCCCCAGGCCTACGACGCTGTATGATACGCTTACTGTATAAAGGTTAAAAATGCAATTTGAATTTGAACAGAATTGAATTAGCATTTTGACGGACTAATCCGGATATGCACCTCTGCACATGTTGATCAATACATGATGAAAATTGTCCAAGAAGAAACCAACAAAAAGCTAAAAAATTTCTGACCAATTTAAAATTAATCTATGCACAAATTTAAAACAATTTCGAAAATTTTTGTCTTCATTGATAACATTTTTGAAAATGTATATTCAATAATATTTCGTAGCCAAATGCAATCATTTACATTTGCTCCAGGAAGGGTTGAACTCCCTAGCCTCCAGACCTACGCCCCTGTATGACACGTTTATTGTATTAAGGTTAACAATGCAACTTGAATTTCAACAGAATTAAATTAGCACTGCACATTATCCACATTATCCAATCAAATTCATAGTGTAGTGCTTATGGGAATTAATGAGGCAACAGACACTATCATTGGTATAAAAGAAAAATAATTTGGGCAGGGCTGGGCTTAGCCTAAACTTCATTGGGCCGGGCGTCGCCCAAAAATTCAGCCTAATTCCAATTCTGATAATTTCCAAACAATTAAGATACCAAATCCACATTATAATAAGAGGGACGTTGTTATAATTATAATATTTTGTCAATATGATATATGAACCATTATTTTCCATACATTTCGAAAGTTAAGGCTGTATTGCTAATTTATATACAACAACTGAATTCAAAATTATGTTGTGCGGCCATGACAAAAGGAAAAAATTTGAAACTCAGAGAAATTTGTTGTATCACATCAAAGTTCACCTTGATTCAATTTCATTGTTTTTCAATGTATTGCTTGAGGTAGTTTGACAATTGTTCATTATTTTTAAATAAAACATGAAAATAAAATTGAAAAGATAAATTACTAAATAATTAGAAACTGATTTTATTCGGAAAAACTTTCCTTCCGTTTTGCATGAGGTTGCTTAATTAATAGTTGCATACTTTTTGCAAAAATATAAAATAAATATAAGTTTTTCCATTATTCAAACAGAATTGTGTATCAATACTTAATTTGCTAGTTTGTTATTTCTGTATTTTATAATTAACTAGATTTCTAAATTAGATAATTATAAAATATTTGTAAATAATTTGTAACTACTTGACAATCTTGTAAATACGATACTAAAAATGAGTATATAGTCAGGTAAACATGTTAATTTCCAAATAGCAGCAATGCAAGCGCATTTGTTTCTGACGACATGCCTACTAATAGGAGGAGCATTTGCTCAACATTCACTTAAGATTCAAAGGAAACTAGATAAAGAAAGTGAGATTCAAAAAAGGAGTGGAATTGGTTGCCCGTACTTATGTTCAAACAATGTTTGCATTTATAAAACTTTGCTTTGTGATGGAATAAACAATTGCGGTGATTATTCTGATGAAGAGTATTGTGACGGAAAACCGAAGAGTTCCTGTGAAGCAAATGAATTTGAATGTCGTCTTGGTGACAAATGCATTCCTTCTGAATGGGTCTGTGATCATATTGATGATTGCGTTGATGGCAGTGATGAGAAACTAGCAAAATGTCCGCCCAAACCTCCTGTGATGTACAAATGCTACTCTGATCAGTTTGAATGCAATAATGGTAAAATTTTAATGATGATTTCAATGTAATAATTTATCTTTTTAGGTAGATGCGTTGCTGACACATGTCGTTGCAATGGTGTTGATGAATGTGGTGATGGTAGTGATGAGTTGAAATGTGGTCCCCGTACCCTTCCCCCTACAACTACAGAACCTCCTCGACTTTGCGGTGCGTTGGAGTTCATTTGTAAATCAGACAGTTCATGCATTCATGCGTACCTACAATGCGATGGCACTATTGATTGTCCCAATGGTGAAGATGAACAAGGCTGTCCTTCAAAGCCTATTCCAAAACCCAAACCTTCTGGCATTTGTAATGATAACGAGTTTTTGTGCAACGATGGAACTTGTGTTTATCATACGAAAGTATGTAATGACATTTACGATTGTGAAGATGGTAGCGATGAAGGATTGTTTTGTGAACCAGAACGTCCACCCAAAGAAATTAATTTATGTGGTCCTAAAATGTTTGTTTGCAATAACAAAAAGTGCATTGACGTTGAATTGGTTTGTAATGGCAGAATCGATTGCACTGACGCATCCGACGAAGGCGACTTTTGTCCTGAGCGTACTACGACCACGCCTGCGCCAATTTGTGGTTTCGGAGAGTTTGCCTGTAAAGACGATGGGAAATGTGTGCCGCAGTACTTGGTGTGCAATGGTCTTCCTGATTGCGGTGATCGATCTGATGAAGGAATTTTCTGTCCTCCTCCCATAACCACTACACTCGCACCCAAATGCCTTTCTTACGAGTTTCAATGTCGCTTTGGTAAATGCCTGCATTCCGATCTGGTTTGTAATGGAGTTGATGATTGTGGGGACAATTCGGATGAAGGGTCTTTTTGTAAGAAACCTCCCCACCCTCCTTCTAACACGCGATGTGGTTCAACTGATTTCAAATGTCGTAATGGTGAGTGCATACAAGGGGAGTTCTATTGTGATGGCATTTCTCACTGTGAAGACAATTCAGATGAAATATTCTGTCCAATCATACCCGAATGCTACCCTGACCAATTCGTTTGTAAAAACGGGAAATGTATTGACGGTTCTCTTACTTGTGATCGTAACAACGACTGTGGAGACAGCAGTGATGAAGTTGCATCTTTATGTAAAACAGGTAATTTTATTTACATTTTAAAATTGCTACTAGGTCTTTAGCTTACCGTGAATGCAAAGAAGACGAGTATCGATGTGGAAATGATGTTTGCATTTCTGAGCACAAAGTATGCGACATGGTCAATGATTGTGGTGACTACACAGATGAGTACTTTTGTCCTCCATCAATGTGTAGAGGCTATATGTGCAGTGACAAATCGTATTGCATTGCATGGAAACAAGTTTGTGATGGGACAATTGATTGCAAAAATTGGGATGACGAAGATCATTGCGAAATTAAGCCGCCATTGAATATTGAGTACACGTGCAAAGCAGAACACTACAGCTGCAAATCTAACTTCAAATGCATTCCCATATGGTAAATATATGGATTTTTATACATCTTATCCTAGTTCTTATAGGAGTACATGTGATGGTGTTTTCGATTGTGTGGACGAATCAGATGAATACGATTGCAATCAAAACCCTAATGCCGCCAACCCACTCTGCGCTTCTGGAAAATTCATGTGCACCGACAAGACGTTCTGCGTTCCAGTAGATAGAATGTGTGACCAAAGAAACGACTGTCCCAACGGCTCAGATGAAATCCCGCGCTTGTGCTTTAAATACAATAGAATTGAATCACAAATTTAGAATTTAATAAATATTATTATTATTTTTCATTCCATTTCACAATTTATTCAAATTCAATATTTTACGAATACTCCATATGTTTTGTACATTACTTCACAGATAAGTTTGACTTCATGATAAAATTCAGGCTATATAGCAAGTTAATGAAGTGTTTGGATTCGTCTGATAAATTGAAATGCAGCTTAAAATTTTTTAATGAAACACTATAATAGTAATTTCATAACAAATCCATGCAGTTATCATTAGGTATATTGGAAATGTTAAACACTCGTTTGTTTTTGCAAGTCTTACATTTATTTTCGATGATGCGGTTGGGTAGGATTAGTTTTAACACCAAGTTGTTTTTGAGATTCTTGAAATAGCACCATCCATGCAAAATTGATGCTTGGTTATAAATATTATTTTTAAAAATTATGTATATAACTGTTAAATTATTAAAATAGTTTTACTGAAGTTTGTAGATGGAGTAAGTGTAGGAAATAAGAAACGTAATTAATACGAGACCATAAGATTCAAACGTCTTGTCTGCTCTGGTTTTATAAACCTATTGTCAAATACTACCGTATTACCAGTTTTAATTATATAAAACAAGCATTTGATAACAACGTTCTTTTTTCAGAAAAAATGCACTAATTCTGCCAAGCAATCTGTCATACTAAAAGTTGCATTAAATATAAATACTGAGTTTTAAAAGAATGTAGTGTTCAATAAAATAATGCACATGTGTGCTGCAAAATGGGATAATGAAGTTGGGTACCAACTTTTGAGGTCAATCTACTATTGTGAAGTGTAGCATACATACAGTGATCCTCACTTAAGACATACAATCGATGTGCATAGGTAATACGAGACCAAAAAATTTCAAATGCCGTCAACTTTAAAATTACAACTGCCAATTGTTCATTACCTAATCATTTAAAATCAACAACATAATGCGAAGTGCGTAGGGCATTTTTTACTGGAAACTATATCAAGACAATTGAAAGGGAAACGGCATGCAAATTCACTGATGTGGTAGTGACGTTTAACATTGATTAGGTTATGTTTTATTACTCAGATTGCCTGTAAAGGCATGAAGAACTTTTTTGGAGATAGTTTCACAATACTGCTTGCATCATATACGGGTTGTACAAGACCATAGGCCTTATATGATTTCTATATGGAATATTATACAATCTAGTCCAGTTCTGTAGATGTCTCTTAACCGGATGCGTCACCTACCCGACCTTATCGGGTCTGCGGCGCCACTAGTAGTCGGCATGCCGGCGGCGCCCACCTCTACCCCCACACCACAATACTAGGTTGAATAAGCCTCTGAACTATATTTAAGAAGTCACATCAAATATTGTGAAAAATTCATTTGCAATGTTTACTTTAGTGTGTACTTTAGTATTGTTGCTGACGCTTTAACATTGTGAACTTACAAAAACCTAAATTTTTATGAATTCTTACTCGATATAGAATATGGACGTATTGTAGTGATGTGCGGGTACGGGTGGGTGCGCAGAATTATTATCGAGTACGATGGGTACGAGTCCGCTTTTCATTCAGCCCTTAATAACCCAAGCATTTTGCACAATTTGTAATGTTCTCTAATTTTTTTCAAGCCCTTCATAACTCAATAAATAATAAAGCTATCTAAACTCTGGAAAACCCCTTGGATTAGGGTCACGGGACTGTTCAGTCACACCTGGTTTGGAAACAGTTTGAAAGCTTTTCCAAAACCGGATTTTATGTACTTCAAACAGCAATAATTTTTATCACAAACTTTCACAATGTCAGGGAAGCACATTTACCATACTTATCCATAGTTGTATCAATATTCAAGCAACAAAGATAATTATATCCCCTTCAGTCATTATGTGTACAATTGTATGCATATTTTGCTTAGATTATTTACCCCACTTAAATAATTAAATTAACAGTTTCTTTAATATTTTAGTAATTTTGCACTTGTAATTAACCTAAAAATGTACATAATGGGCATAGTAATGCATTTGCTAATTTATATTGACAATTTTTTCACAATCAATATTTACTGCTGATATACTGAAGAGGGCAATGTTTTTAAATTTGATGTCATCTGAGGAACGTTACAAATTACTTTAAGTAGTTCACTGTTTTATGGAAAATAATTTCTTCAACTAAGACAAACTTCAAACTTATTGAACACATAGATAAATAATTTTTCAGATTTGAGTCACAATGTGTGCAAATGTACACATTAATTATTTTACTAACTAAAACTATTTTTCCTTAAATATTTTTAATAGCTACATAAATCTATGCTTAAATACTACCAGAAATAATTTTTGCAATAATAATTGCATTGCAATGTCTGAAGGGGATATTCTCAGTGACGACTGGGTAGGGGTAGCAAAGTAATTTTCATCGGGTGGATGAGGCATTAAGAAAGCTTTACCCTCCAATCACTGATGTAGAAATTATGACTACCATTCTGTGTTTAAAAACAAAGTAACGGCATTTGAAAAATAATTTTGCTGCAAAATACACTTGCGAAAAATTATCAGTGCTAAAGCTAGCCTGTTATGGGTTCGTATGATAAATATGCAATTTAATGTGACATTAAAAACAATATGAATAGTAATTAATAAGCAAATACTTATATAATTCAAAGACTTACCAAAAAGAGTTGACTCATTCAATGATCTACTAATAAATAGCTTAGTTGTACGTTATAAATTATAATTTACATGTATATATATTTATACATTGCAAAAATGCATAAAATGTTCATTTCTTTTCCAAAAGTTATTTCGATTAACCAAGGTAAGGTAGCACTTACTAGTGAAACAATAAGTCTTGGCATTTTTAACCTATACTTACAGTCATTATTTAAGTTAGTTACAATATTCTTGCCCCACAAATCCTTAGGTATATACATTTCTTTAAAAAGAATTTTTATGTGAAGTACTCTAAATTCAATCAGCAGCAATTAGCTATATTCAATTCAACATCAATATAAATACGCAAAATATTTTTCACGTTTACCATGAAAGTAATGATTGTTTGCAAATATTTATGATTTAGTTCACAATCAACCAGTTTTGTTGTCAATGCGTTAAGATATAAAGAATGACAAAACTCCAAAAGTATCCAAAAAATGTTATTCAACATTTTAGTATTGCTGATTTGTCATCGCATTTGTTAGTGATTATCTAAAATTGTTTAGTTCTAACTTATTTGTTATAGACTGTCTAAATCTGCAAGATGAACCTGAAATAAATAAACGGTGGTCATTGCCTGCATGCAAAGGTCAATTTCAATGTGACAACGGTGGATGTATTGGTGTTCTTTTCCTTTGTAATGGCAGAAATGATTGTGGTGATTTAACAGATGAAAAGTTTTGTAACAATGTTCCCATGTGCAGTGCCGACGAATTTCTTTGCAAGATAGGATCAAAGTGTATTTCCAGGAAATGGCTCTGTGATGGTACTGAAGATTGTGCTGATGGTTCTGATGAGAAACCCCATTCGTGCCCAATGCTTCCTCCGAAACAACCAAACTGTGCTTCTGATCAATTTGCTTGTGATAATGGTATATACGTAATCAAATAGTCATTATAAATCTTTTAGGACGTTGTGTGGCGGAAACATGTGAATGCAATGGCTTGAATGAATGTGGTGACTGGAGTGACGAAGCTAAATGTGGTCCACCAACTGAACCTCCTTCGACTACTACTCCGTCTCGTTTATGTGCTGCAACTGATTACATGTGTAAGGAAGATGGAAGCTGTATTCACAAACGAGCTGTATGTGATGGTGTCCGTGACTGTCCAGTTATTGCTGATGATGAATGGAATTGTCCTACAACTACATTACCAGCCACAACCAAGCGTGTCTGTGCTAAGGATGAGTATGCTTGTGTGAACGGTGACTGTATTCATCATACGAAAGTTTGCGATGGTCGGAGAGATTGTACTGATGGATCTGATGAACGTAGCTTTTGCACTCCAATCGAACAACCACCACGAATGGAAGAAATTTGTATTGAAGGAGAGTTTGTATGTAGGAATAAGAAATGCATTGATGTTGCCAAAGTTTGTGACCAAATTATTGATTGCGAAGATGCATCTGATGAAGGCATTTTCTGTGCGACTGAGCCACCAACTACCCCTGCACCAAGATGTGAAATGAATGAGTTTGTTTGTACTGACAGTGGAAAATGTGTCCCTGAAGAATACGTTTGTGATGGTCGACCTGATTGTGCTGATAGATCGGATGAAGGTTTATTTTGTCCACCACCCATTACCACTACTGCTGCAGCTGAATGTTCATTGTTTGAATTCGTTTGCAGAGATGGAAGTTGCTTACACCATAGCTTAGTCTGTAATGGCATTGATAATTGTGGTGATCGTTCTGACGAAGGTAGATTGAGTTAGGTACACCATAAATTTATTTTTTATTTAGGTAAATTTTGTAAACGGCCCACAGTGAAGCCTCCCACTGAGAGATGCGGATTAACCGATTTCAAATGTCGCAATGGTTATTGTATTGATGGTGATCTCTACTGTGATGGCATAAATCACTGTACAGATGGATCAGACGAAGTTTTCTGTCCTTCATTTCCGAAGTGCACATTGGATAAATTTTTTTGTGATAATGGCAAATGCATAGATGGTGACCTTACATGCGATCGTGTCGACCATTGCGGTGATAATTCAGACGAATCAGCTGCTCTTTGCAAATCAGCCTACAGAGATTGCATGCTGAAAGAATATAAATGCAGAAACAGCGTCTGTATTCCTGAATCGAAAGTGTGCGACATGGCAAACGATTGTGGGGACTACACTGACGAATCATTTTGTCCACCTGAAATGTGTAAAGGCTATGTTTGTAGCGATAAGTCCTTCTGCATACCTTGGGACTTGGTATTAGATTTCTTAATCTTTTTTGTGCTTAATGTTGTTTAGGTCTGCGATGGTTTAGTTCATTGCACCAATGGTGACGACGAAGACCATTGTACCGTAAAGCCACCTTCCAAAATCATTTACTCGTGTAATTCGGAAGAATTTTCATGCTCCAAAACTCATCAATGCATTCCAGTCTGGCAAACATGTAATGGAAAATCAGATTGTTCTGATAATACTGATGAAACATCTTGCCACATTCCCTTCATTGGAACCGGTGTCAACCCGAAATGCAATGATCAAATGTTTCTATGCACTGATAAAACGTTCTGCATTCCTGTTCAAAGAATGTGTGATCACCGCAATGATTGTCCAAATGGTTCTGATGAAATGCCGCACATGTGCTTTAAGCATAAGAAAGTTGAATATGTAATATAACTTATAATAAATATTTCTATCATGTTGACTTTGCTCTAATTACCTCATAACTTACAATGTATAAGCTCTGTTTTAACCAGGGGTGTGAAGACATAAATGTTTCAAATAATGAGGTAAAAAACCAAGTTTCCGGCTAAGCTAATAGTCCAGTCAATTTTGTCTAACACATATTTTTGGACTTTCCAAAAGTAAAATTCGATTAGACTGTTTTGAGGTTTCTTCTTTTTAAGTCAAATTATTAATTTATATATCAGCCCACAGAAGTAAAATATATGCACATTTTTTAGAAGCTGACATTTTAAAATTATCTCCTGACTATGATAAAAGTACAAGATTTATCTCGTATGAAAATTTTACAACCATTTCAAATGTTAAATGTGTTACTGACAATTAATTTCGCTTTTATATTTTCCGTAACTTCTGACTCTTTTGAAAAATCCTTTAAGGAAGCACTTCTAATATCGGAGACACACTAGCATTGTTTATCAAATTCAAAACAATTCTCAATGAACATTTAGTACCAAAAACTTTAAATAAACAGAAGCATAAGCAAGGGACAAAATAATTATCAGCAGGGGGAAATTGTTTTCCGGGGGATCAAAACTAAAGCAGCTGCGAGAGCCTCATACTTTGCGGCTGGTTATAAAAATTACACCCGCGGTCATCTAGGGTTATACCTGATTACAACGAATGATTCCGTTCTTTTGCTCATCTAGTAATGAAACTGATATTGATTTGTTTGCATCTTGCTTTGATTATAGATACAAATTGCCTAAAATACTCAGATAAAATTAAAACCCTGTATATCATCTTGCAAAATACAAATTGTTTGAGATACAAGCCTTTTTCAGTAGTAAGGATGCACGGAATTTCTAAGTGCGCCTGCTGAAAGGACTTTGCATGTCAATGTTGTGAACTTCGGCGCAAGACGACCTAAGCCCCTGTCTTAAATGTTTATCTGTTTATTTTAATTTTGTTGTCATTGTATACAATCTAAAATTAATTGTTAGACTATTCTGCAGTAATTTGGCAAAAACACATAGTAATTCAGTGAAAAATAAATTAGAATTTTTGTGTTTTGACTCGTTGCTTCTAAAACTATATTTTTATGTTTGCAATTTAAAAATACAATTCTACAGCAATAAGGTACTGGAATTTCATATATCAATACTTACAATAAATAAATATGCTTCAATTATTGTTTTATAACCAAGTAAAAGTTGTCTGCATACTAAAACTTTCAGTTATTTTTGTAAAAACAAAAGATTAATCAATGTTGAAAATTTCTTCACAGAATTTAAATGTTATATAAAATAAATGTTTGTAAAAATCACACTTTTGTCTGTATCACATCAAGAAACGTACTAAATTTTTTCAGATTTGAATGGAATAATTAGCAATTTATTAAATTTTTGAATCACATAAGAATGAGGTGTAACTAATAAACTGAAACTAAAAAAAGATTTTCCATTTCTTCGAAATGGCAACTGTTGCAGAATTTTATAAATGCCATTGAGAACAGTATTTTTTTTAAAAATGATTATTTCAAATATATATTTTCCTTGTCAATGTGTAAATATAGGTTCAAATTTAGCATAAAAAACTGAAATTAATAAAAGAATGCTGTAAACAAAAGCTTTGTACTAGATTCTGCAGTAATCATCTTTTTTCAGGAAACTTCACTTGCAAAAAGAAGAAAACCTGTTTTTTCGATTTTTAAGGGCATATTTTACGGATTATTAAATTGAATTTAAGATATGCTACTTGTAGTTTGAACAATGAAAAATTAAATTTGTAATTTGAGCAAGATTTAAAATAAACATTAGTGACTGAAAATGTTTCTGATCTAAGCAGATCAAACAGTTTTCAAGTGTCATTTAGTTATTACTGTGTTTTTATTCGTTTTCCCATATTTTGAAACATTTTTCTCAGACTACTAGGAAATTGCAAATTGTTGATAAATGTGCACAATGAGATTGTAAAAATTGGCAAAAGATTGCATTGCATTATCTGATGTATTTGAAAACATTTACTATTCTTTGATTTAATATTCAGATTTTTGCAATCTATTAAAATTTGCCTTGTGGTCATCAGCCTGTTTAAATGATACTAGGTTGCTTAAGATTTAATTACTCAGAATTTTCTTAATAACCAATCAATGATGATTTCTTCAAAAACATTGCAAGATCTCATAACCCATTAATTAATAAAGACATCCAAACTCTCACTTTCTTTTTAAAATTTTGCTCTGCGGCGAGCCTTTATAGGTGCCATGATATCTCATTTTGTGCAGGGAGTTTCTTAATAAGGTTTGAAGCTTGAGTAGTTTATCTTTAGTGACTGTTTTCTACATTTTCAAAGAGTTGTCTCAGCCTATTACGACATTTGGAAATCATGAGCTATGGACACATTTGTTAAAAATTTGTACTAAGACGTTTTGCTGCGGTTGAAGTATTTGAAAAAATTAAAGACTTTCTGAACTTTCAAAAATGAGTTAAATATCCTCACGTAGAAAAAAATTTCGAACATTTAACCCTTCTGATTCTTAAAGGTTTTGACGCCACTGAGATAGATCCTACGTGATTGAGGATGAGGGTGGGAATTGTATACAGGTTGGGCTGCGAATGAAAAAGATTGTCAAATCTATCGTTGATCATTATCTCATAACATTGATCATTGATATTAAGCTCGAGAGAATTTAGCATTGTATTCCGATATGCTGGAAAGTATTTTTTTACTCTTGAAAAAAGTGATTTTTTTAAGAATTCATAAAAGAATTTAAGTCATTCTGAATCTGTTTAAGTTGAAGGATGTTTAATTCATTACACAGGGAGGGAATTATATACAGGTTGGGCTGCGAATGAAAAAAATTGTCAAATTTATCGTTGATCATTATCTCATAAGATTGATCATGTTGGTCTGCTATTAGTAGCTTCATCAATCCACCTTTTTTTTATATAGGTATTATTTCTGCTGTATTCAATTCCTCTGGAAAAGCACTTTCATTAATTCATTGATTTAATATGTCGAATAATGGTCTACTTATGATTTTCATTGCTTCTTTCATACACCCTATTGGTGTTTTGCTTGGTCCCTGAGACTTACTAACTTTTATATTTCTTGATGCTTCCTTAATTTGATGTAGTTTACAAAAGTAAAATAAAAATTTTTCTTGTCTATTAAATTCTTATGAATTGTCTTCTTGATTGTGAATTTTTCTTTGTTCACAATCATTAAATTCTCCTAATTTTATAAATGATTCATTTAATATAGTTACTATTAATTTTCCTTTATTAATAATTTCACCATTTTCGTTTCTTATAGTTGAAACTTCCAAAAATTTTTGTTGTGGAAAATACTAAAAATAAATTTCCATTTTTGTGAATTATTTTGGTTTTCAAAAGATTGTTTCAAAAAATATTTAAATCTTGTTTAAATTTATTATCTATTTCAAGGCCTTCTTATAACACACAGCCCAGCGATATGCAGAGAATACAACAAATTATGAAGCCATTTATATAACTATCTAGCTTTACTTGTTTGTACGTGCTCAAAAATATTTGTTTAAGAAAATTAATATTTATTGTATTAAGCTATGCTTAAACCAATTTAATTGCAACAAAACATGTAAGCAAATTAAATTGCATACACTATTACAGTCAACAATGCAAAGTATATTTTTTTAAATAATCAAAAATTCCTTTTTAGCTTTGAACGCGCCTGATCTTTTAGCTTCTTTTGGAGATTGTTAAAATATATATTTCCTACTACCGAAGCAATAGCAGATATTGCAATGCGATTGCATATTGTTGTTTTCGCCAAATACTTGTCATAACATTTTCCAAGCATTAATACAGTATCATTGTGTAGATTGTTCTTAAACAACTCCAAAACAATTTGTTGGTCATTATCAATAACGATTCGAAAAAAATAGCTAACAAATTCAGAGAAGGAAAATGAAGACCAACTCTATTTAGAGAAGCTGTGTATTCCATATACCTTTCTGAGACACTTTCATCAACATCATTGCATATACAACAGTCACTTACTTTATTTTTGGACAAGATGTAGCCACTGATGTAAAATGCAACTTCCTGTTGGAATTCGTTTAAATCAAGCAATTTATCAGGATCAATAATGAGAGTTTCGAGATTGCTATTGATGACTTCTTTTTTCATCATTGACTTAATTTCACTTGGGCTATTATTTTCAAGGAATTTCTTCAATTTCAAAATGCGTTCTGATGTTTCAACTTCGCAAAGACCAACAAGGAAACGACCGCCACTCATTTGTCTATACTTTCCAAAGTGACGCTCCAGACAATCTTGTTAAAATCTACAAAACACTACATATTCCTTCACATAAAAGTTCATTTGCAATTCAATAATGGAATGATTAGTAGAAATCAGAGCTTCAAACGTTTGTTATGTCAATCTAGGTAACTTAGAATTTTTCCATTCACAGAGGAAAGTAATAAAATGAGAAAGAAAATCAATTAAATTGTTATGAAGACTGATTCCCCACGAAATATGTATTAGGTGATGAGTGTCTTTTGAGCTTACGATGTTCCACCAACAATAGATTAGTTTAATAAATTGAGCAGTAGAAAGATATTCAACATCTTTACAAAACATTTTTTCAAGTGCGACAGAATTTTTACATCAAATATATTAAGGACCAGTTTCACATTTTGCTTCTTGTTTACTGGGTTTAAACTAATTTCAGAAAGTTTAGGTGCTAGTCTTAATGTATTCTTAGAATCCTCGTCATATAATTTTCTAAGGGATTACCAATTAACTTTACTTTTAGCAAGTAATATTATATTGAATACATCTAGACGAAAATTGAACGAAGGTAATGTGAATGTTCCAAATCGCATGAGATTATTCCGTATGTTCTTTATTAAATGTACAAAATCATACATTAAATAAATGGTACCTACTTCAGGAACATCGTCTAACAAAGGATAGATATCATTTTCATCCCAATAATTTTGCAAATAATTGCATTGTTCCAGCACTTGCGATTTCCTTGAGAGCTTTGAAATAAATGCTGCTCTTAGCCATGGTGGAAGAGGCAACGGAGAACCTTCAATGTAAAGCTTAACATTCCTTGATTGCGTTATAACAATAGCTTCGACAATTATTGGTAATTCGTTTGATTTCCCATAAATTCTTAAGGTATCATTACAAAAAGAATTAGTCCAGTCAATGGGATAACACTCACTAGAAACATCTGTTAATAAATTGAATTTATCTATGGTATCAAATTTGGATAACTCATCCTTGAACGATGTTCTATCTTGCGGGGAGCCCGAACGTGTGTTGAATTTTAGCCTAAATTATTATGAATAAATTACAGAAAAAATTTAATTTCCGTTACAATTTCAATTTTTAAAAGTTTTCTACATAATAAAAATAGTATAACCACACTACAACCCCCAATAATACTACATTTACTTAAATAGTTTTTATAGAAACCATTACAAACTGTAAATGTGTGATTTAGTTTCAAATAGATTATAATAGATTAACTGGAATAATACCTTTGAGCTTTCAGGAACATCAAACAATGTGGGAATGGACAAAGTAAACACTAATTTAAGGTCAAAAACAATAGGAAATTCAATAAAATACTCAAAAAGTTTAAAATATAATCGATATAGACCGATAACCTGTCATAATTCAGCATATTTGCAGCACGCGGTAACACGCGATAGCACGCGGCATATATTTAAGCAATATAGCATATAAAACCAGGAAGTCTTAAAATAATAATTATCTTTAACTAAAAAATAACAAAATATAATCGAATAATTAAGCAAATCTATAAACTTTTGGTTTAAATAAAGTTTTGATCTTTATTAAAATCCTTCATTAATGGGAAGGGCTACAGCAATTTTCAGCGAAAACAAATTTCACCGAAAAACACTATTACAATGCAATTTGTCATACACTATAAGCGATTATATATTAAAATGATTAATATATATGGGGGTGATGGCTTCGTCAGGCATTCGCTGCAAGCCCTATTCTTATTCAGAATCTAGCAATAACACTAAACAAAAATTTGATTATTTTATTGACTAAAGAGTAAACAACCCTTAATAAACCTTAGTTTGTAATATAATGAAATGAAAATTGTAGTTAATATTACAATTTTGAAAATCCATATTACTATATTAAATTGAAATTTAATATAACTCTATCAGGGTTTCCTAGTACTCGGAATGTTAAGAACTCGAACTCGAAAAAGCGCAAAACTCGATCGGAAGAACTCGGAAGGGAAATCATCAAAACTCGAACTCGATCGACAATAAGGTAAAAATTAAATTATTTTAAATTTCAATTTCTTTACCAATCGCAAAAAACTATTTTTTAGCTTATTATAACTGTTCAATAAATGTACCCAAACAAACTCGGAATTAGAAGAACTCGATCGAACTCGGAATTTCCTTTAAGAAAATGCTCGAACACGCAACGTAAAAACTCGAACTCGGTCCGAATAACTCGAACTTGATTTGAAAACCCTGAACTGTATTATTATACAAATTTTTCTTCGAAAATTGTGATCAATTGAATTCATGTGTATTTTGCTTGTAAAAGAGCAAAAAAGAACAATTGTTATTTCATTTAATGAAGATATTTCACTTAAAATAAAGACTTAATTTAAAACAAAAGTTTATAGATTTGCAAATTTTTTAGTTAAAGATAATTATTTTTATATGACTTCGTGTTTTTATATGCTATATTGCTTAAATATATACCGCGTGCTATTGCGTGTTACCGCTGTTGCAAATATGCTGAATTACGACAATTTATCGGTCTATATCGATTATATTTTAAACTTTTTGATTGTTTTATTGTATTTCCTATCGTTTTTGACCCTAAATTAGTGTTTATTTTGTCCGCGTGTCGTTATGCTAGAAGTTCGTCCATGTTTCTTTTAAATGTTGATCTTTAGGGAAGGAAAACTGAACACAATTATCACTTTCGCTAATTTGGTATCGATAACCATAACAACAATTAGGAGCACAGCATTTTCAACCCATTACGTATAAAGCAGCAACAACGTGTGTACGTTACAATGTAAAACAGCGTATAGATTATATCAAATCCCGTCGCAAGGCGGCACTAACTATAACTTCTCACTTTAATTAGCTGCTTTCAATTCTACAAGACATGGCCTCACAATATTTACATTTGTCTGCATATCGCCTGGCAGTGTTATAAGAAGGTCTTGGCTACTTGGTTTCTTATGTTCTTATATTCAATAAAGTTTGCTATATTCGGCGATATACCAGAATAGGTAACTCCGAATTTTTAAAAAATGATGACGTCATCAGACGTAGTTTTTTTATGCTGATTCTAAATCTAAAAAAATTTTTGTGAACCGTTCATTATTTCAAAAGTTAATAATATTTTAAATAAAGCATATACAATTTTATCAGCCAATCATTTTGCAGCATTCTTCATTTAGAATCAGCGTAAAAAACTACGTCTGATGACGTCATCATTATTAAAAATTCGGAGTTACCTATTCTGGTATATCGCCGCTATATTCTTATCCTTACAGTATTTTATATACGCATTTTGATTAAAAGCTTAGTTTTATTTGTTATCCATAGTTTCCATTTCGGTAATTTTTTATCAGATTTAGTTTACTTTATCTTTATAAGTGGGCATTGTTTATTGTAAAGATAATTTAAATTATCAGTAATAAATTTTAGTTTTTTATCAACACTTTCTAAATTATAGAAAAATTCCCAATTTAGAAATAAAATGTCATTTAATAATATACATGCACGTCTATTGAATTTACATCTTGAATGAATATATTGATATTGTGTTTGTTTTTCCATTGGTTTATTTTCTTCTTTGTATATTGCACATGTCAATAAATGATATATTAAACAAATATTCAAAGTTTGCTTTTTCTAGAGATTCACATATTATATAATCAATTAATGAAGAATTCTTTGAATTTATATGTGTTTGAGTTTTTACATCAATAACTGACATACCATAAATATCCATTAAATCATGTATATTTCTTTTTTCAGTTTTGTTAATATAATTTTGATTATAATCACCGATTGGAATTATTGATGTTGATATTTTAGAAGCTTTGTTAATTTCAAGTATAATTGTAGATAGAAAGTCTTTGTTTGATTCCTTATTGTTACAATAACAGATATTAATTAATGAAATTTTATTATCATTTTCATTTCAAAGATGGATTCAAGCAGCTAAAATGCTAAGTCAAATCACAGCACATATAATAAACTTTAAACATGCTTACCCTTGTTCATTCTATGCTCAGTTTTTAATTTGTAATATTTTGGTATGAATTATATATATTTACTTTCAATGGATTCCAACTATTATTACATTGATCCTATTAATCAATGAATAATACTTAGCGAAATGTAATTTTCGGTTTTTGTTTTATCAGTTATAAAAAGATTTTGCATTCGAAAAGCTTTTGAAGTGGCACACACTTTCTGATCTAATTTTTTGCTATCATTAAAATGCCAAATTTGAACGAAATACTTACTGGTTTTACCATTTATTTCCTATACTATATATATATATATAAAGATAAAATAAATCCAGAACTTCACATTACAGTTTACTTTACTTCGTGTGATTGATGAAAAATGGACATCCTTTTGAAAAAATATTGAATTTCAAATTATATTGTAGTTTTCTGAATTTTAATAAATTACTGATCGCAATTATTTTTTAATAAATCAGTAATAAAATAGACCTCATTAAGATTAGGATAATATTCGTAATTGCAAAAACCCGCCTAAATATTTGTACGTTGAATATGAACATTTTTACAAAACGAAAAACATGTATTTTCTAAATAAAAAAAAATATGTGCTGCTGTGACGGTCTCTAAATCAAATGGGGGTTCTTAGCGACAACTTTGAGGTCTTTTTCCTCAAGGTAAAACGCAGCTGCTCTATCAATCAATTTTTTCGTAATGCTACCATAAGGGAGATGAGGTGCATAATCCCTCCAAATCGTAGTCATGTCTTCATCTTGGGCGAGGATATCAAATTCATCCAATTCCCCATCTAAAACAATGTGATAAGCACATGCATTTTATTTAAAATGATAGTTATAAACAAATTGAAAAATATAAATGTAAGTCTCAATAAGGCAATGATTTACATGATTGTCTGACCAAGATTTTCTACTCATTTTTTATAAATTTATATATTCTAAGTTATTTAATAGGTGCTCCAAGATGTTGACCGTTGCGTTGATTAAATGTCACAAGAACTACTGCAAGCCTTTATGCATAGCTATTTAATTAGTTAGGTTCAATATATTCTTGAACAGGACAAAGTGAACATGTCTCCATAGAAAGGGTTGAAACATAGAAAACAAAGCATGACATTTCAATAGCAAAACTATCTGCAAGCTACTGTGGACATTAAAGTTCTTACAAATTTTCAATGCAACAAAACCTGACTTAAGAAATGTAGATTCTCATACCGCCTGCATGGTAGCTATAAGCTGTAGTCTCCAACCAGGCATTATCTGTGTTTCTTCCATCATCTAAGTAGCCTTCGTATATTAATTCTTTCTAAACAAGAACTAATTACAAATAAAAAAGTTGCCTTTTTTCTACAAAAAGCACATATGTTTCAAAAGATATAAGTATGCGATATTATATATATATATATATATATATATATATATATATAATATATATATATATATATATATATATATATTAGTGTCGCTCCTATTTTTACATTATTAATGTTTTACCTCTGTGCCTTTCAAATGATTCAATTTAATGAAGAAATGATGTGTGTAAAATCCTGAGCTTTTTAGAATAAGTTTAGAGATGATGCAAGCTGCTTAAGCTTTCCGGGTATTATTCAATTTTCTCTTCTGGTGAAACAGTTATTTTTTATGCAATAAATACTTGTTTAGGCTCATAGACTAAATTTCTTAGGAAATTAGCTTTTCCAAGTATTTCTCCATCACAGGCAATGAAGATGCAAAACTGCCCACTGGTAAGCAAGCACTTAGTTTCATCTTTTCTAATCACCAAGATTGCAAAGAAAAAATACTAGAAGCATCACGTTCTGTCGTTAAGCAGATAAAAATTTTGTGGTCATGTGCTGGAATTACTGCATAGCCAATACTCCATTAAAAAGCTAGAGCATTTTTTATTGAAAGGAAAGGACTAAAAAGCAGAAATCGACAGACCCTAAAGCAAAAGAAAGCCATAATGAAACCAGTTTCTTAGAGAAGTTTGACCATCTTTTTGATATTTTAATGCGATGGACCACATTAAGGATGATAACGACAAGCTTTTCTAGAAAATCAAAGGAAGCCCCGACGTTCTGGTTGCATGATAGGGATTGACAAAAGCCTCATATAAAGTTGAAACTGGAAAGCAAGAAGCGAATGTTGAATAGAAGAATACACCGATCACATCAGGAGAAAGCATCTCTGCTTGAATGCGCAGCATTACTGATTCCTTACCAAAGTAATGAGCAACCTTGTACAAGCACAAATACTGTCATCCATGCAAAAAGAGGACGTCAAACTGCTGTGTCATCTCACTTAGCTAGTGCACTTGCCCGCACACATTTAAGCGACCGTGTTGCAACTCTGATACTTTATGAGGCATCTAAAGCCTTTGGATCTTGTGGAGAAGAGCTTGCGCTGAATAGATCTACAATTCAACGTTAACGAAAAAGCAAAGAAAAATTTTGGCAACATCAATTAACGAAAACTTACAGTCATCATGCTTAAGCAAAACTAATGCCAAATATCACGAGGGAATAAAAAGTAAATCGACTTCCTATGCCGGTTTCAGGAATGGGAGAAAAGAAATTACTAAAAATTCCAAAATTTCAAAATAGTTCAGGCAAAGTTATGGCAAAATCTGTATACAATGCATTGCAAGAATTGCAGATAGACAATTCAATTCATGCTATGTACTTTGACACAACAGCAACTAACACTTGACGTTTGGCGGGAGCTTGCGTAATACTTGAACAGATTTTGGGAAGACATTTACTACACCTTGCATGTCGTCATCATGTATTTGAAATACTATTAGGATCTGTGTTTCAAGCGTGCCTAGGCATCTCGTCTGCACTTGAAATTGGATTATTTAAACGTTTCCAAGTAGAGTGGAAAACTTTGAACACAGAGAATTTTAGAGGTGAATTTACCCCATCTGAACTCAGAGATGTGCAAGATGCCATTAGCTTTTGTAATCCCCCAACTACAGCGAAAGCAACCTCGAGAAAACTACCAGAAACTATTTGAAATAATGCTCATACTTCTTGGAAGTGAGTCCTCGCGAGATATGAAGTTCAGAGCACCTGAACCCATGCATTATGCACGATGGATAGCAAAATCCATTACAGCAACAAAGGTTGGCTGCTTCGATTTCAATTTACACTTACAGCCAGGGAAGCGAATGGGTTGCATGATATCAACATTTTCTAGCAAAAGTATATATTACGGCCTGGTTCTTGGCACTACTTGTTCCGCAGCGGCTAAAAATGACTTGAAGTTACTTCAGTTGTTTCATTCCTATCTCCAACCTCAAATCAGAGAAGCTACTTACGCAAAATGGTAAACCATTTGTGGTATCTTTCTGACTTGTATTTAACTACAAAACGGGCAATATTGAAAGCATCAAAAAATATTGAGAGAGAAGAAGAACTTTATAAGAAATTTGTGCACTCGTCAATACCGTTTTCAAAATGGAAATTTTTGAATTACTGTCTCCACTTGCTATTTTGAACTATAAGCGAAGAGAGTTTTTCGATAATACTTTTTTAAGGTTTTTTGTACATTTAAAACAGCACTTCATTGATACATGTATATTACTGCAATTGTGATAATGTAAAGAAATTGGTAAAAACAGTTTTAGTTTACCAGCCCTTTTGTAATTTTTAATCTAAATCGCAAATTTGTATGTAAATCTGCAGCACATTTCTTAACAGCACATTATTCTGAAAAAATTCTTAGGAAGCACAAAAATAGTCTTTGTTGAATTTGGTTATAATCCACAATTTATAAATATATGCCAAGATTAGTCTTTTCAAAGACCATTTTTTCGCCAAATGTCTCTACGAAAATTGTTATTTGAAGGCAAATATAGAGAGTAATATGGTGTACTTATTATTGAAGAAAATTTTTTCAAAGCCACTAGAGTTTTATAACCCAGTCATGCGGAAGACTTGAATTTGCATGTAGTGGGATACATATATATATATATATATATA
>CABFPE010000633.1:242615-258515 GCA_900660155.1 Hofstenia miamia | reverse complement strand
ATATATATATATATATATATATATATATATAATGTGGATGAACTTTGCTTAAATTATACACAAACAAATTTGTAAGCTAGTTAAAGACATTAGTCATGTAATTGCACTTACAAGAGATAATACACAATACTAATTATGAAATTCTCATTTACTTTCAAAATCTTGTAAAATTTTTAATTTAGTAGGAAATTATTCTTTAAAAAATTAACATTAAAAATATAGTTAGAAATATAAAATAAATATAAATATATAAATTGTTGTTTCAAATATATTATTTTGGCATTACCACTTTCCCATTGTTTCAGAATTATGACACATCAATAGGATTTTTATCAGTTAACAGAAAGAAACATCCTTTGCATTAAACAATAAAAAAGGACTGCCTATTTGGAGCTAGTTAGGATTTATGGCTTAAAGCCCCAATTGAATGCTTTTTCTGTAAATATTGATGACATGGAACATGAAACAATTACAGAGTGAAGATAGGAATTCATCAATAAATACCAAGCAAATATATTCACAGAAAATTATCATAACATATCATTTACAGACATATAGGCAAGTGCATTGAAAGTTATAAACATCTAGAGAAAGCTGATATTTAAACAAATCATAAAGGTTTGTCACTGTGTTGAAAGGAAATGTGTTCAATAAATTAAAAAATCTTTGCAAGTGCTCAATTGTAGTATCAAGATTTGTAAAATGATATTGATATAATTTGGGATGCTCTTCAATAATCTACAAAATGTTACTAAATGTATACAATTAACAAAAATAAGAACAAGTATATAAAAATATTGGGCAGAATAAAATATGGAGTGCAGCTGAAACCATGATCACTTCCACAAGAGGATTAGCAACTTTTTATCTTCTGCAATTTGCTTCAACCATGATTCAATTGCTTTGTGAATGAGGGAAGGAGTGTGGTTATGAAATATAGTAGGAGAGAAGTAAGGTGGCATTCCCACACTCTAACACCACCAACAGCTGCTGATAAAGATAGCTGACTGAGGCTTGAGGATTGCCAGAAGTGGACAGTAACCAACCATAGATGACAATTGATTGAGGTGCTTAATGGCAATGTCAGACCAACCCCAATGGCTTCACAGGATATTGGCACAAAACAACCCCAGCTTCTGAGCATGCCAGCTCATGCTTTGAATATTTTCATTCATTAGAGATGATCAAGGCATGGCCAGGTTCAGCAACAGCAGTGGATATAAAGGAAGTTTGCAAGGAGCTGATGATGGTCACATCAAGGGCACAAGGACAACCAGCTGACAAGGATGGCAGGTAGATGTCCCTGGGGTGAGAACAAGAATTTGTCAAATTGGGTTTCTCCAGAACAGGAGAAAGTGCGCCTTTTACAGTGCAGTTTAACACTGCATCTCTAATTTGATCATAGTGACCAATGTGGTCAGAGTCACTAGCACAACCCATGGTGTGATCTCTGAAGATGTCTAAAGTTTTTGAGCATTTAGGACACTGTGAGGGATAATTCAGTAATGGGATACCCATGTGGTAACAGAGACAGGCCTGGAATTCAGAAGGAGAGAGGTTAAGACCCAACAACTTCAAAGGTGTTGCATTCAACCAGTCGCCACTGTGAGGGAGGTAGAATGAAGATAATCTGGCTTTCTCATGTGGTGTTTCAGCATTTTTGAAAACAGACAGATGTAGTTTTGAATTGTAATTTGAAATCAATTGTTTTTGTGCTCAAGGGGCCAGATATAAAGGGACTGAAGAGAAGTTTTCATGGCAAATCAAAGAGACCCAGGAGAGAATTACTTGAGAGACAGCAGGAGTGACATTGTTTTCAGAGCCAGAGATCTCCTTCAAAAGTGCATTAGTGTTGATGACTGATCCCATGAAAGCAATTGGGTAGATCTCGGAGGCTAGAGGTAAGCCAAGACCTCTGCTTGTGACAGGAAGAGAGGCTTGAAGCCTCTGACTTGGAGAAATGGCAGAACCTGATATGGTCTCAAGATAGTTGTGAATAATAGTGTCAAAATTCTTTGCACAAAGATAAATAAAGTTTGGGTCACAAGTGGGGGAGCTGTAAGTATTTTTCAGAAGAGCAGCACAGCTGTGCAAGAGGTGTAATTCAATCTGGGGGTCCTCCAGAAGATGGATACACTTGATGATTTTCTCTGATTTTCTCATTTGCTGGGAGAAAAAGCTCTCCACAAAATTCTTACTGTTAAAAACTGGAGCACCAAGGATGACAAGACTGTCTTGTTGGATCTGAATGTCAGCCAGAAGATTGCTAAAGGCACAGTTTGGATTCAGTGACCAGACCTTGCATTTGGCTAGGCTAACTTCAAGGCCTACTGAATTCATCTCAGACACCAGAAAATTGAAAGCATTTGTGAGGGATCACACAGAGCTAACTTAAGAACCATCATCAAGGTACCAAGCATTAGCAACAAGGTCAGGAAATTTTTCTCTGAAGCTTGGACAATGGGGTGTATTGTTACAGCAAACAAAAGTAGAGTGAGGGGGTCCCCTTGTTGGACCCCACATGCAGATAGCAAAAACAAAGAACCAAACTTTAACATAGTTGGTTGTGAATAGCAGAATTTCACCCATGGATAAAGTTCAGGGAAATGCTGGAAAACCTTCTTGAGCATTGCTGATCTATTGAGACTATTGAAAGCATTTTTGATATCCACCTGAAAAAAAGCAATGTCAATTTCATTGTCAAGGCGGGAAACAAGACCATTTAGGGCGTGTAATACAGTTTCACATCCTTCAGGAATACCAATGCCAACTTTTAAAGGCACCAGGTATGCAGCAGCTTCCTTGGTTGTCATGTGACAGATGCATTTGGAGGTGAGATGCCTCAGAACTTCCATGACAGCATTGGGGCATATATCTTCATCTTTCTTCCCCAAAGCAAACAATGTAGCACCACAAAGAAAGGGAGCCACAACTTCTGGAGAATCACTAGAAACAAGAGCATTAATGATGCTAAGAACAGATAAGGCAGCACAATACAACATAGTTTCAAGTGACACAGAAATGGGAGGCTCTGAAGGTTCTTCATCTGGCAGCACAACTGGACTGACTTTGAGGTGCTTTCTATGTAAAATATCAAGAGTGGCAGAGTCAAAATTGAGGCCCCATGAGGAAAGGGCAGAAATTGCTTTCCTGTAATTGGCTTCATGTCTGTGTTGCTTTGCCTGGCAAATGTTGGGAGCTTTAGATTTGGAACTGAAAGTGATATTGGAGTTCAGTGAAATGGTTGCTTCTAACCAGAGTTGAGCCACATTGCCATCACTTCAAATGTTTTTGCACATTAGCTTCATTACTATGAACGTGTTTCAAGCCCCCCTCCCCTGCAGCAGAGATCAAAGAATGAATGCACTCAAGAAAAACACTTTGATCCATGCATCTACACTGTTGATGTTATTTTTCAATTTATCATATGATAGAGTGACTGCTTTTGCCCAGAGGTTGTGAGCTTTCACAGGAACATGCTTTTGAGTTGGTATAGATGTTCCTTGAATTTCTTCTAATGTGGGCATTATGGCCAGAGATGTAAACAAACTAATGGGTTTACTGTTGGATCTGATGCACTTTGACCCTTCAAACTTGTGTGCACAGAGTTTACCTGAGACCAGTAGACCTGGTTCAATTCTGCAGACAGCATAGAATGATGGTGAAGGTTCAGAAGAGATGTTCAGGTCATTGAATGGTTTGGTCAGACCAGAATGTGAATCTGGGTTCAAGATGGTATCCATGTGGAGCTCCTATAACCATAAGCTTTATTGAACCAAATGTGTGTCTGCTGATGTGTGAGACAGGCCTGTGGTGGAATCATCCAGGTACATGTTGTTTAACTCTTAGGTGAGACCTGTGCTTGTGCACATGGAATTAGTCTCACATAGCTCATCTTCCAGCACAGATTGACTAAGTGCAGATATCTTGTTTCAATCTTTTTTCTTTGATTTGTATAGATTCATTTAGTGATGTAATGTTTCTTTTAAAGTTCTATTGCATGTTAAAAATTTCAAACTGTCAAACTTCCCACCAAAAATTGAAAAAGAAAACAGATTTCTACAAAATGAAAAATTGAAAAAAAATCAGATTTCTACAAAATCAATTAGGTTCCTTATGAAATTTTACAAATTAGCTACTCTAAAAGAAGAACTTCTAAAATTTCCCAAAAATTCTTTACAGCAAATTGGAAGTGTATTTCTCAACATTATGGAATTCTCTAAAGATTTTCTATGCTTCTGTATAAATTTGTGTTTCTCATTTAAATTTCAAAACTATGTCCCATCTGTACAGAATTTAGTTTAAGCACTGCTTCTACTTTTACTAATTTATATTTCAAAACTATGTCCCATTCTTATAGAATTTAGTGGAAACACTGGATCAACTATTTCAAATTCACATAAATGTTACTATAAAATTAGAAAATATCATAGAATAGATTGCATTTTAATTACTTTTTAATCAATTAATCTAATTATTTATTACAGTGGCAAATAATCTAATAATTTACTTAAAAAGTATAATCATGCAATTAACTACACAGAAATGCTAAAAATTAACTCCATGACAGCCACCATAGTGTAGAGTCACTCAGGGCCCTCTTTTCTCACTTTATTATTTCAATGATAGTTTTGTAAATTTGAGCTAAATTTTGCTCTTGATTTTGGTATTGATGTCACTTTGATGTAATCAATTTACATTGAGTGTAGTATTTCAATATTAAATTTGTTGTCCCCTCAAATTTATGCAAACATGTTATTGCTCTTTAATTTTGCAAGGGAATTCATGTTATAGAAAAGTGTAAATAATACAGGTAATATTTCTATCATATTGTATAAATACTTGAGAGATGTGTAGTGAGGACAAAAATAGACTTTGTCTCACTCAAATGCATTTGCCTTTTTCTGTAATTACTAATCCCCTTTAGGCATTGTTATAAATGTTGTAATAATAATTGCTTAAGTCTCTGCCAATAATTTGGGAGTTACTCATCCAAGTTTAATGTGACAACTTGCCTTATTCTGGCAGGCAGCCCAAATCATAGATGGAATTAGATTAAGTCTATGTCTATGTGTAGGGAATAACAACTTGTAATCAATCATTGCAACTTAAGCATGCACACTATAATTTTACACTGTGATGATAATAAACATCAGTTAAAATGAATGCATGGCAATTACATGCTATTACTATTTATTACATGAGCTGAGATAATAACTCATGAGAACTGTTTTATTGAGCTAGAAATTAACAACTTGAGACACATAAGTTAGCACCCTGGCAAGTTTGGAATTCTCTTCATGGATACTGCTTCAGTATGATGCCATGCTAGTTTGTAGTCATTGGAAGTGAGTCATTAGTGGATCTTTCTGGATACTTTGTTGCAATGGCCAATTACTGATATCTTTATTGTTCTGCTAGAATGCGGGTCTCTCACAGTGATGGTAGCCTCTGCAAACTTCAGTCTAAACCATTGAGTTTCCTAGTACCACTGGAATAGTCTTTGAATTTATACTTAAAGTAGTGGTGTCCTTTTAATATTTGGTGTAATAACTCCATGACAGCCACCATAGTATTGGATTATTTGAAATATATTAGGTTTGATTTATTAATAAATGAAAGCTAATCATCAAAACACATAAGTAGAATTCAGAACCTCACAAGGAAAATTACAGGACTTTGTATAGGCTGTTCACTTCCAGAGATTATATTCTGTTTATGGAAGGTGCTTATAAGTCAGGCATAGGATTTGGGGATTTTATATTGCTTAGCTTTCCAAACTGTTTGATTTTAATAATTAATGCATTGAAATAGCTAGCCAGCTATTAACATTGGGATGACTCATTTTTATATTAGATCTAAATTTGTAGGGAATAATTCTTATTATACATATAAAAAGTAACTGTAATAAACCAATTTACATAGTTGTCACCCACTTTGGTTTCACCCATCATATGGTTTAGCCACTTTAGAATTTTGTTCCACTGTTTTTTGCCTGATATGGTTTTGCCCCTCTAATGTTTTCACCTTGCCTTGGATTAAAAATATTTAATTTATGCAAGCAGACAAATATTCCAAGTTATGTTCTAAAGGAAAAGGGTTGGTTCCTACATTTGTTACTGCATTATCTTACAGCAGTAAGAAAATGTTGTATCTATGGAAATTATTGTAAAATAGCTCTTAGCCAGTAGCATTAATCAAAGAATCTTATCCTGTGTAAATAGTATCATACATAAAATGTTAAAATAGTTTTTGCAGCTTAAATGATTGATTAAAGTTAAATCTTTGAAAAATTGGGAAAATTAAATGCATTTACTAACTTGACTGAAGCATGATAGTGCCTTAAATAAAAAAAATTTCTCATATACCAAAAGAGTGGAAATTTACAATAAATATCTTTTATAACAAATTCAATTACTGTCATACAAATTACAAGGGTGAATTAAATATAATTCTAGAAAGATAAAGAATTATAATTTATTCATTCATTGAGTTCATTTCACTATTTGCAACTGGACACTCACGAGTAATGATTACTGCTACATATAAATATATTCAAATTAGCTTTAATACATATGCTTGCTAAGCATATTATAAGCAAGGGATGACAATAGTGCAAATGAATAAAAAAACTCCTAGAGTGAATGATTGTTTGGTCTGCAAAATGTACTGAGAATTCAGCAGAAAAATATTAGTAATCCCAGTTAAGAGAGAGAGAGAGAACCTATGAGTTCTTGGGTGCATAGTGTGTCCTATATGCAAGTAAAACCTACACTTAGTGCTTCCTCAGCTCATGCAATTTAGGTGAAAGCAAAATAATTAAAATATGACATAAAGAGCTAGTATAAGGCCCTATCCCTATACCTTCCAGAGTGATGATAGAATGAACTTGCTGAGTTGTACCACTGCAAGGTGCATGCATCAGCACTCTGAGAAGTTTAGAAAAGCATTTAGATAAAGTAAAATGTCAAAATAACAGAGTAAACTAAATTTTATTGAACAGATTCTAACAAACATAGCATATTTATAAAATAAAAGCAGGTAATCTATCAACAAAAACTCATGTAGCCTTTTGTATGATAGCAATTATGCAGAACTGCAAACAAAAATTCAAATATTTAAAATAGCATGATTTGTCAAATCTGATATGACACCAAAGTGAGGGAAATTCAAAACTATAACATGTAATTAGTTTATAGTTGATAATTACAAATTTCAGAAGAATAATGTAGAAATGTTTTTCTATTGTGAAGGTGGAATAATTGCACAACATTACCTGCTTGTTCCATGTAGCTTTC
This sequence comes from Hofstenia miamia, assembly GCA_900660155.1. NCBI lineage: Eukaryota > Metazoa > Xenacoelomorpha > Acoela > Hofsteniidae > Hofstenia > Hofstenia miamia. The sequence goes on along the minus strand of CABFPE010000633.1, from coordinate 251,217 downwards.
TCATATATCCTTGAGTTATTTTCCAATGTTGCTTGGATATCTATTGCTTTTCAGATCATTTTTTCTAATTTATCATTGACATCACACTTAATCTCAAATGCTGTCAAGTATTTTCAAGTAATCCTGTAGAGTCACTCAGAGACCTTCCCATGGTTATTTTTATATTTTTTCATTCTATCAATTTTACTATTTCATTACTATTTCATCCTCTGGTGATGTAACAGTGATGTGAATTTCAAATACAGTTTTGTGGTGCTAATTAATTATTGTCCCATCAATTACATTGCACATGTAATTGCTTGATTAAATTTGTGGGGGAAATGAATTGCAAAGTGTAAACAAATTGCAGGTAAAAATTCAAAGTTATATAAATATGGATAGTAGTATAAACAGAATTGAATTGCTTTTAGTTCTCCAAAACTGTGTTCTATTTCTGTCAGAATTTAATTAAGTATATTTTTGCTATGGTAATAGAGTAGGTTACTGGTGACAAATTGGGAGTTGCTCCTCTGATCTAGGGAGGACAAATTGTTCCTATGACAGTTGCAGCCCAAATCATATACTGCTTTAAGTTGCAGCTACAGATACATATAGGCTATAAAAGGTTGGCTTTTGAATGCAACATGAACATGCACATAATTCCTACACAGTGGTTAAATTATGCCTGTTGGCTAGCACAAATGCATGGCAATTACATGCTATTTATATATTGGCTGAGATTTAAGAAACACTTAGACCTTTTTATAACTGAGACTGTATATATAGATGATAAGTTGTGAGACACATAGGGCAGCACTGCATAAACAAGTCTCCAAACCTCCCATCTTGGACATCACTTTGGCATGATGCCATGTAAATTGGTTATCTTGGATGTTTGTTTTTCCTTGGAAATCTAAACAGTTACTTATTACTAAGATAAACTACCAATGTTTCTTGCTTACCTGGAATTTGTTAGAATCAGGCCTTCTGCCCTAACATTAACCCTTGTGGTACCATTCATTCTATAGTCAATCCAGTGATTCTGCAATCCTCTTAGAATGTGAGAGAATAGGTCATATTTTTTTAGTAATGTTTCCCTCTTCAGCTGAGTGTTAGTAATCTTTCCACTTGTGATATATAGTTTCTAGTAGGATCAATTTTTTTCATTTTTGTTCCATTAAGTATTAACTTGTACTGATTTTCAAAGCTTTTGTTCTGGTAATACTCAATGAAATTCCTTGTCAGCCATTTATAATTATTTTTGGTTTCCATATCTGGCATTAGATAATGTTGATATGCTGAACCTGCTAGGCATTATGGAAATCTAGCTGTTGATGCTTCTTGTGATAATTTTCTCACTTTCATCATTAACTCAAATATTTGTAACCATTCTTCAAATTTTGGTAAATAACTGTTGATTTTTCCACTAAATTTTGGTAGTGGTGATTTGCATGGTTAGTTTCCTCAACATTATTTTTGCTTAGTATTGATTTTTCAAATTTTAGTATTATCTCTTTATACTGTTTTGTATCTTCTTTGATTTTTCTACTACTAATGTAATTTCTTCAATGATCTTGTTGTTCTTGTTTTTTCATCTTCAATCTCATAATAAAATTGTATCTCATTTCTTTTCTTTTGATTCTTCTTTTTCTGCAGGTTCTTCTATATAAACTTGATGAACCTGTTTATCTCTTGGTTCCTCCTCTTCATTTAGTTTTATTAACCATAATTAATCCTTCCATTGTTTTATTTCTGTCATTTGTGTCTGGTTTTTGCTTATTAATTGTTTGTTCTCATTTTCTAGTTCTTGATACAGCATCTCTCATTTTTCAATTTGTTCAAGTATTCTCTTATTAGCTTCTACTAATTTGTTTCTTAATTTTTCCACATCTCAATAGAATAATTTTCTTTGTTCTTCCTGTTTTACACTGATATCTGATTTAATTTCTTTGATTATTAATTTCTATTGTTTGACTAGTGGTTGAGGCTATGGGGTTGACACTTGGGTTTTTGTGCCTTATTGGCACTGGCTTTTCTGTTTTTGCTATTTGTCATTCTTATTTTGCTGTAGTTGTCATTCTCAATGTGAAATTTTCTTTAGGTTTATGCATTCAGTTTTCCAAAAAAATTTTTTCCCAGTTTTCAATTCTCTTTTATTTATACTTGCTTTTGAATTTCCTTTATGACACAAAAACTTAATCTAATATGTAATTTAATGCTTCATCATCCTTCTTGAATTTGTGTAGATTTATTACTATTGTTGGATGTTCCTTGATATTATTAGGATTCTTGTATCCTGTCACCATTGTCATGTAGAATCATCCTCCTGGCCAATTTTAGCCCTAACAAGTACCTGTTGCATTTTAATTTTTCTTAAACCACTTATATTGTCTGCATGGTACTTTAGCATAAACTAAAATCAAAAAGGAGTGATTCATTCTCTAATTTTTGTCAAACAGTTCAGCAACAAGTATTTGTCTGTACAAGTTAATAAACACTTATTAGCAAATCTTATTAATTATTTAATTTGTCTTCATGATCTTTTTCTTCTTGATTTAATTAATTAATTAATTGGATTATGCTACATTAAAAAAAGTGAAAACACTTATTATTTTTATGTAAAAATAGTTTAATGTATATTATTTTTATTTCTAAGCAGAAAAAGTAAAAGAGTTTAATAAACAAAATTTGATATCAAGGAATTAAGAGCATTTCATAAACTGATTTTCTGGTACATTTTCCTTAATTGTTATTTTTCTGCTTGCATCTCAAGTTTTGGTGCTTCTTCTAAGTTAAATTTTAATTTTAAATAGAAATAACCTGTTTCCTATTGGGTTTTAGCCAATTGGTAGCTTACATTTTCAAATTGTAAGTAAATTGGCATTGTTTTCAAGTATTCATTAAAAAGAGTTACAGATCAATTTCATTTGTTATAATTTTTACTTAAAATAATACTAAGTTAAAGAATTATTTTATTATTAATTTTTAATCATTTTAGGGATGACATCAAACTATATCAATTAATTGATAGTTCCAATCAATTACATGATGTTAAATTTTATAAATTCTCCTAGCCACAAAGAGTGAGAGTTGGGTTCTCTCATTATACCTGCACTTTAAAGAAGATAATAGGATTATTAACTGGTACTAGGAAATCATAATTTTGCTTACTTCTAGGATAAATTAAACTTAAATCAATGAATTTTTAATTTATAATAAAATATATTTACAATTGCTTGCAAATTCATCATTTACATAATAAGGACTGAGCAGGAGTCAAACCTGCATTAGAAGGATAATTCCAATCAAATGCATACTATACCTGTCTTTATAGACAAAGAATCTGCAAATAAGTCTAGAAGAGCACAAAATAAATAAATCAAAATTAATAAAAGATGCTATTTTACAAAATATATTTTAATTTGAAACATTATATGTAATGCCAATTTATACATTAATAAATACTTCTATTGAAAAAATGAGTGGCTATTAAAATGATAAGTCAATATTTAGAATGAACTTTGTTCTCTAAGACAAAATTTATTAATATATAGTAACATAAAAAAATATAATATTTGAAATTAACCTTGTGTAATACTATGCTCTTAATCCTAATATTATATTATTGATGGTGAAAATAGAAGCTAATCTGAAAATTACTGATCTAAAATATCCAGCTTAAATTTATCATTAGGCCCTAAAAATCAGACCCTTAAATTATTAAGACAGAATAAATATGAATAAAATGCACAGAAAAATTTAATATACACTAAGCAGAAAATAATTTTACTGCATGTTCAACATATCTTCAGAAAAATTATAAAGTTGGAAGCTCATCTGCTAATGGTGTGGTTTTGGCAGAAAGAACAAAATAGACTGTGACCAGAAGAACCAGTTTGGAATCAAATGCCCACATGCATACAGTACAGTTGGGTGTTCATATTTCTCTAAGTGCCTCATCTAGCAATTGCCATTTAAATCACATAATGTCTGCTTCAAGAGCATTGACATCATTTACTGCAAAAACTTCATAATATTTGAAGTTTAAATTTCTGAGAAAATATGATGTGTGATGTTTCATGTACAAAAGAATCTTTTGGCATGTTTCTAGTGACATATTTATTGGTCAGATACTCTAATCTTTTTGTATGCATTTTTATTCAAGTAAAACCTTGGCCCACTATCAACTTGGGTAATTACAGATATAGACTTATTATTTCATTTTTAATTCAAGTAACAAGATTCAGAAGTGAAGAGTCACTAACATTGATAAATACTCTCCTAGCATTGTGCCAACCTTCAATATTATTGTTTGCTCAATGAATACTTCCAAATTCACACCATTACTTGGCCCAAAAATTTTGAGCCATTATTATCAGCAGTATGAGAAAAACTCATCACAAAATTTACTAATGAATGCATTTTCACTGCATGTACTGACTAATTGAAAAACATTGCAGAAAATTCACCATTTGAAACTTACTAGCAAATTTAATAATAGATAATCAATGCAATAATATGTAAAAATATTATATTACCCATATATATTTTCATTCTTTTACTAATAAAGTGCATAAACAGTGCAAAAGCAATTACTCACCTTAGAAAAAATTGAATGTGTACAATTGTGTGAAATAGTATTCACATTGCATAGCAATATGAAGAGATTAGAATTGCAAAATACAAACAATCATTTAATAAAAAAATAGAATAAGACTAATTATAATGATTAATGTGATTACAATTAATATATAAATAATAACAATGACATTAAATTATGGTAGATTGAAAAACTTGATAATTTAAAAATTCCACTATTTTAATGAAAAGAAACAGCCTTTTACAAATTGTTTAAGACAAGATTTGAAACATTAGTTGGAATACTCCCTGCATTGGCCATGCACTAAGTTAAAATTCTAGAATGGCCAATTACAGTATCTGAAAAGCTCCTTGTGCACAAGTAGATTGTTAAGTGTTCACCATACAACAGAAGCAGAATTCTAGCTCTGCTCATTGCAAATTGCATCAGACATCTTTTGTCTTGCAATCCTGATCAGGTGTTATATGTTTGTGGTTTGTGGCACCTAAAATCAATAAATGAACATTTCATTATTATTAGCAAAGTACTAATCAGAAATATTGACATAGCTGCTGTTTTTGTTTAGGTGACATCACCCCACTTTTCAACATTTCCAGCAAATGTTGCCATTTTTATAATGAGGTATGATAATCAATAACATTAAATGGGTCAGTAAAAATTTTTTCATGTCCTCATTAAAATATTTATCTGAATAATTTTCATGAAATCAAATATAATTTTTACTTAGAATAGATTACAACATAATAAAAAACTAAATTTTAAGGTTGGTACTTTTTTTCATCCTTGAAAATCTCAAATTTTCTAAATTTATCTCACATCCTTCCAAAATTATTATTTAATGGACACATTTCCCTATAAAAATTACAGCAAGTGTCCATTCTGAGAGAAATTTGGAAGATTTGAGATTTTACATAATGAAAAAAAGCATCAACTGCTTTTTTAAGTCAAAGACTAAATTTTGATGTCCTTTTGATGTATTTGATTCCTATGATTTATTCATATTCATACTAAATTTTTGTTCATTTGGTCATAAGGATTTGCAATGCCTGATCTGCATAGATAAAACAAGGATTTGCCAATGTCTCAATAATTAACAGCCTGACTCCAGAGCCACATGAGCCTATTCCTAGTAAAAGCTAAAGGTGGCTGGGAGATCAGGTAAAGGAAGGGTGCATGGCCACTCTTGGCCAACCCAAAACAGAGAACCTTTTTAGAAAGATTCATCTTAGACAGAATCCTAATGTAGAGTCACTTGGGGCCTTATTTTTAATTTTTTGGCACTCTGGAATAGTGTTATGTCTTTTGACATTTTGATTCTTTTTGATTCACTGCTACCTTATTTGTATCAATTTCTTTTAATCAATTTTGGAAATTTGAGTGTAGTTAATTTGATAGTGTTAGTTTTTGTCCCCTCGATTTAAATTACATGTGATTGCTCATTTAACTTTGCAAGGGAAACTGTGCTTTGAAATTGTAAACAAGTCAGGTAATAAGTTACAGATTTTTGTAATAAATATCTGAGACAATGTAGTGAATCACACAATAAATTCAGCTTCCTTCTATTGCATTTGGTCTTTTGCAATTATTTAATTACTAACCCCCTTTAGATTTCATCAATCAAAGATTTGTTAATGATAATTATTGTGTAAGATCCAGTGACAATTCAGGAGGAAACTGCATGGGGTCTAGGGCAACAAATAGCTCTATAATGGTGACAGCCCAAATCATTCCCACTTTAGGTTACAGTTAGGTGTAGGAAATAACATCTTTTATTTGATCTGTTCAAACATGCACTTAAATTAACACCTTGCAAATATACTATGCTGTTGGCAAACATGATTGCACATTAATTATGTGCCTGTTATTTGTTATTTATTTACATGAGCTGAGATAAGAGAACTCTGAGATAAATTGTTTATTAAGCTAGAAATTACAAATAGAGACACACAATTAGCACCTTGGTGAGTAAGGATGGCTTCAAAGGATTTGGGTTCAGCATGATGCCATGTGAGTTGGTCACTGCTGGAGTTCTTTTTGGAATGGAATTTCTTTATTTGTTAGGAAATCAGTGAACCACCAATGCAACTGTTCTGTTGGAATGAAGGTCACTCTCTGCTATGGTAGACTTTGCAACCCTTGATCTAAACTTTTGAGTTACCAAGTACCACTAGAGTAGCAAGAGCTCCCCTGCAATTCTACACTAATTTAAGTGAAGATAGAGAGAAGCCCTAAAAGTTCTGGGGTGCAAAGTGTACCATACATGCTTGCAAAAACCTAAACTCAGCTAATGCAATTTAGGTGCTGTAATAAAATTAAAATATAACTAATGACAAGCAGTTGTGTAAAGCCCTACTCCTAAACCTGCTGAAGTGCCATAGTAATGAACTTGTAAAGCTGTACCTGAGCAAGTCACCCTTAGCAACAATCAGATAATTTAGAAAAACATTTTTAGAAATTACATACACAACAACAAAATGTTGAGTAAAATCTATTGAATGTTATCTATCAAAAGCAATGCATTTAAAGAAAAAAAACAGGTAATGCATATACAAAACATAGCACTAAAGCATACCATAAATACTAGCAGGTGCCTCATGACCTTTTGCACTGTAATAACTAAAATCAGAAATACTGCACAGCAGAAATGTTAAACATTCGAAAATAGCACGCTTTCTCTAATCATAATCATTTGAGGCATTTACAAATTCATTTGAATAGTGTACAATTAAATATTTAATAATTTCGAATTAATGTTTGAAGGTTCCTTTTGTCGGTAAAATTGATGTCAGTCAAAGTGTTCAGCAGTCAAATGTTCAAGATCAACATAGAATTCATAAATAAAAACTTAATGCCTAAAATCAATGTCATTCAAATAGCTTAAATATCATATGAATAAAATATTTTAATTGCAAATGTGAAAGTTGAAACACCATTACAAAAGCACTATATGTATAGTAGTACTGAGTTTTTTTGTTAATGCCTACATTTGACAATCACAATGAATTTGCTAAGATAGTTCAAATATGAATTGCAAAATATTGTTATGAATTAAAAATTGATGTTATTTTATCTTTTGTAAGTTATGATATTTAAAAAAATAATCGTGTTTCGAACACTTGGATACGAAAAAGTAAAATTGCAACCTGTCCCTTCGTTGATAGTTATCGGCTTTTAGCTAGATAGATTGACGATTTTGCGTACCACCCATGCTTAAAAATTGACTAAAAAGTGATTGCAACAAATACGAGACAAATTTGAATTTCGTTCATGACTACCTTGGATTTGGTTGAGTTTTGCTGTGTTTGTGATTGCAGCAATCTTCGTTATTAGCATTCGTATTTTGATTGCATGCAAAATTTAATGAAAAGCTGAAATTATAATTTATGCATTAATTAAATAAACATGTATATATATATGATATTTGAAATCAGCATAAAAAATAAGGTATAAATATGTAAAAAATATTTAATTTTATTGAGGGTACTATTCTGCAATAACTCCAGGAACGTTACCTGTCGGAAGGAGTTTTCCTAGTACTTCAGCATAAATTGTTATGTTGAGCTGGGCGAAGAACTGGTTAGGGTGGTTTGCTTAAATTGGTCCTAGGTTGGTTTGCCTTTAGGGTATTTGTCATAAATTGACCCAGATTATTAACAACAACTTCTTTTAACGGCCACCACGTTTTTGATACTTTAGCATATAAAATTAGTGATTCATTGTTATGTATTCCCAAAAATTCATCACATCATCTCTTCTTCTCATCATGGCAACCTTCCTGGTCGCTCTACGATTACTAACCTGCTCACTCTGATCGAAAACTGCTACTTTCACTCTGATAGTAATGATCCTGGTTGTATTATCTTTCTTGATATCGCAAAAGCGTTTGATCGCCTCCCTCATTCCATTCTGCTTGACAAGTTACGTTTATTTGGTTTTGATGCGGATTTCATCGAACTGTTCCAGTCTTACCTGACCAATCGCCACCAGTGTGTTAAAATCAACTCGTCTATCTCTTCTCCTGTC
>CABFPE010000633.1:229612-242376 GCA_900660155.1 Hofstenia miamia | reverse complement strand
GACATGTGTCTTTGCGTCTCTGCAAAGCTAATTCCTCGCTATTTGCCCTTTTTGTAATGTTCCTTTTAATACCTCGTCCGCTGTGAAACTCTCTTTGTTCAAGTCCATTCTCCCCAACGCGTCTCCCTGTTGGTGACCTTCCCGTTCCTTGTTCCACTCTATGGAACGTTTCCAGAAGCGTGCCTTCAAATGGATCTCTCCCTTGCCATACAAAGACACCCTTCTCAAATTCTCCACTCCCCTGCTGTCACTCTACCATGCCTGTGATCTCCTCCTGTTCAATCGACTGCTGACTCGCAAATTGGATCTTAATCCTTTTGACTTCATTTCGTTGTTTGATGATGTCACTTTCTCCATTCATCATGCCAAGAAACATCGCACCCTTCACTCGTTTTTCAATCGTTCTTGTACTGCTGCTAATTGCATCTTGATTCTCAACCCTCCAACAGCGATTGATTTCTTTTCTTCCCACCAAGCGTCAAGAAATCTTTAATGGCTTTCCTCTTTGCTGAGCCTTTCTCCAACTTCGCCTACTCTTCCATTTGCTCCTATTTCATCTCCTGTGACTGTCCTCGCTACCGTAAAACTTAACTTGTTTTTTGTTGTTGATGCCTTCAGCGGCTAAATAAAGTCATTCATTATTATTATTATTACAACACTTGATTTTACACGAGCTAGTGTATTTAACTATCTATATTTTACTTGTAGAGCACAGTGAACGTTTAGAGGCTTTGCTGCACAGATGTTTCTTAAACCAAAAACTATGAGCTAGAAAAGACTGCTCGTTAGTTGTAAATAAAAACAAAAGAGCATTACTTTGATATACACTGGCATTATACTTGACTTTTGCTAATCATATTTCCGAATTGTGTAAAAAACTATCTAAATTATGTGGTATGCTAATGAAATTGAGACATTTTGTGCAAAAACATGTAGTAACATTAAACTATTACAATACTAAAATTTTACCTTTTCAATATGTAGTATTGATATATGGTGGCACTACTTATAACACATTAACAGTTATTTTATAACACAAAACAGTTATTTTTGTATAGTGATATACTCAATATATATGAATTATACATATTTGAACTACTAAAACACATAATAAATATACAAAGAAGAGAATACCCGATGGAGTTTAATAATTTCAATGAAATTAATCACACATATAATACTAGGGCTAAAGCAAAAAACCAAACTTCAATAAAACAGCAGAATTACTTTATGCCCCTCAAGGCTCAGTGTTTGCTGTTCTTTTCTTCCTCGTTGCCATTAAAAACCTCCCTCATTCTGTTCTCAACTCGTCTTGCCTGTTGTATGTCGACGACACTGTTTTTGATTTTGGTTGGTCTTTTGCTGCTTCCATCATTTCTTCTGATCTTCATTTGTCTACTTGGTCCTCTGTCAACCATCTTGATTTTAGCACTACCAAGACATGTGGTATTTCCTTTTCTGTGACTCCCTCTACCTAAGAACTTTGCTCCTCATCACACTCATCTTGGAATTCAACTTCCTGCAAACTTAAATTGGACTTGACATGTGTCTTTGCGTCTCTGCAAAGCTAATTCCTCGCTATTTGCCCTTTTCGTAATGTTCCTTTTTAAACCTCGTCCGCTGTGAAACTCTCTTTGTTCAAGTCCATTCCTCGCGCCATTCTTCTCTACGCGTCTCCTTGTTGGTGGCCTTCTCGTGCTTTGTTCCACTCCATGGAACGTTTCCAGAAACGCGCTTTCAAATGGATTTCCTCTTTGGACTATAAAGACGCTCTTCTCAAATTCTCCACTCCCCTGCTGTCACTCTACTTCCATGCCTGTGATCTCCTTCTGTTCAATCGACTGCTGACTCGCAAATTGGATCTTGATCCTTTTGATTTCATTAAGTTCTCTAATGCCTGCTGCACTCGCTCTGATGATGTTGTCACCTTCTCCATTCGTCGTACAAAGAAACATCGCACCCTTCACTCGTTTTTCAATCGTGCTTGTACTGCTGCTAATTACATCTTGACTCGCAACCCTCCAACAGCGATTGATTTCTTTTCCCCACCACCGAGCTTCAAGAAATCTTTGATGGCTTTCCTCTTTGCTGAGCCCTTCTCCAACTTCGCCTACTCTTCCATTTGCTCCTATTTCATCTCCTGTGACTGTCCTCGCTGCCGTAAAACTTGACTTGTGTTTATTTTTTTGTTGTGTATGCCTTCAGCGGCTAAATAAAGTCATTGATTATTATTATTCTTATTATTGTTATTATTATGCTACAAAGATATTCTCTTCAAGTTAGGGATGAATGTACTAAGTTCTTGAACAATATAATAAGTAAAGTAATACAAGGAAATACTAATCTAATTGATTTAATATTCAAATAATAATTTAAATGTCATGGATAATATACATGAGCACCACTATTGCTAAAAAATTATCCTTTCTAAACATAGTAACAATAAATTAATTAAAAAAATAAATAAGTAAAAATAACAAGTTTAATGCACACATAATCTGGGGATATTTAGCATTGTAAAATTTATTTGTTTTTATTTTTTGTAAGTGTTTAGATAAATAATACATCATCATCATCATCATCATCATCATACACTAGTAAAACAAATCAGCATGAAACTGAAACATAGCTGTTAAAAACACACGGGTGTCAAGCATTACTGATAAAAAACAATATGCGTTATGCACAAAGTAAGAAGAAACTAATAACGGCATAAAAAGTAAGTTTAACTAACTTACAGCAAGTTCAGGGTAACGTCAGTTATACCTTTTGAAGATCTGATGCCTTCTCAGAACCGAAGTCTGCTTTTAGGCATAACTTTTCCAAGTTTTCTAATAATATTGTTCAATTTTTCTTCTTGGATGAATCTAGCCTGCTTCTGAGCAACCGGCAAATGATCACTACGAAATCCCTTCTTTCATAAATCAATTGTTTTCCATTGTCAAAGCTTGTCTTATGAACAAGTTATCAACACGAATCGTCACAATATCTTCCAAAAGAGGTAATTTACCTTCTTTGTGCCATTTCCCAATTAGATCTTAGATGTACCATCTTTCCACTGAAAAACTTGGTGTGTCATTTCAATAATCACAGGCTTGTTTACTTTGCCTCCTTGGGCGACAGCATGCTTGAAATCTTGAAAGTCGTATAATTTCTTTCCTCGCCTGATTTCTTCATTTGCACCTCAATAAAATGAATAAGCTGGCATGTGTGTATGATGCGTTTCGAAAAACTTGAAGGTTGTGTCGTCAACATCAACAATTTGAACAATCTTTAGCAGAAATGTAAAGACGTAATTCTTTTTCTGTGTGGAACAATTGTCGGCCCAAATAATAAAATGCTGACAAGACTAATCGCGCAACTGCATAAGTAAACAGAAGCAATGTCTTCGCAATAACTACCCCCTCACCTTCATGACAAATAACGGCCGTGGGCCTTGTTTTTGTTTTCTTCCCTATATCAACAAATGACTCATTAACAATGATAATGAGACGACAAAATTGAACAATCTTAAACATCTCAAGTATCAGCAACATAATTAATTTTTTGAGATCTGCTGAAATGAAAACAGTTTGATTGCTCATTTTTGCTAGTTCTTAATTAGCATCATACTCGGCTCTTAATTTACTTACAAGAGATATATGTCCAACATATTTGCAGCATGCCTCACAACTGTTAGCTGGAAACGAACAATCATGCAAATTATACTGTTCACATTGCTCGCATTCTTCGTGACCCAAACAAGTTATTGTAATTCGTTGTTTTCTAAAAACATCAGCATAGTTCTCATAGGAAACATTTTTGTTGAATGTTCACAGAAATGACGCCACAGACCTTTAATGGTAAATTCGTCAGGCAGATATCTTCTAAGAGGCGCATGAGTCTGTCGGTAATGGTATGGTTGCTTGCAAACTTCGTTGTTTGCCAATCGATACTTTCAGCTTTCGTATCTCGTGCTACTTCTACCAGAGCGCGCAACGGTGCCAAGAACGAACTGCCTTCTTGAAAAATTATCAAGACTCCAGTATTCATTATGAATGTCTTTTCGCTTATTCAAGGGAATTTTACTCTGACATTTTTTCTTTCAACTGCATGGAGTACACATAAGTGGATGGTTTTCAGGATCTTGTTTCATTTTTCTTCTTTTGTGCGATACCGTTTTTTCAAAGCTTTTACGTTTCTGACGAACAATCGATATTTTATGGTCCGACAAACAGTCCCCAAACGTGGCGTGGTCTTCACAATGAAATGCAAAACACTCATCGCAACAAATAAATACACCATTTTTACATAGCAAACAAAAACCACGATCTCCAGGCTTCCCAATACCAGTATAACGAATAATTTTTAATTTATTTCTTGACAAGTTAGCATGACGAACAATCTTTGTCTTGTTTCTTTTTGCCAATTTAGCAGCAGAACATGTACATCATTTTCGGGAATATAGATTATATGTTGGGTCTTCATTGTATTCTGTTGTTCTTTTCGTTTGCGGTGTTGATGTTCTTAATGGTCTAAGCTGTTCAATAGTCGATCTTGTAAGATTTCCAAGAAACTGTTTTTCACTAGCGGCGGCCTTTGCCGCCTCCACCATTCTCTTTCCTTTTGAGAAGCTCTCCATACAGAACCGATTAAAACATTCTGTATTAGAGCGCGCATGTAATGTATTAAATTTGCATTCCACGCTGTATTGATATTTGCGTGCAAATTGCAATGAAGACAGCCTCTCAATGTCCATAGCAACCATGATACGTGTGTTATTGCACTGAGCTACGTGAGATGTGAAGAATTGAGAAGTGAGTAGCAACGAGAAAACGTGTATTATGCACTTGTAAAGTGCGGACTTTCTTCTTGAGTTGCAACCACAAATACAATAAACTAAATAAGAGATTGTAATTTGTGTATGATTGTGTGTGAATGTGTGTATATGCGCTTCTAAACACAAAATAATACCTTGAAGTGTATGGCAGACCACCCTAACATTTAAGATAAAGCCATTTGCTTTCCATAAATTCTGTAGTATGTGGATTTGCCTTACGCAATTCATAAAAATGAGGTAGATAGGGTGATATATCTGTAATCAATATATCGTTTTTGTGGTGAGATAGGGTTTTCTGCCTTGCATGGTATGTTAAATTATGTCATACAAAACGGGCTCATATAAATAGCACAAAATCTGCATTTTTCGAGTTAGGGTGATTTGCCTTAAATGGGCAGTAATAAGTTCTTAATGCGCCTCCCTAAATTATATAATTATATATATATATTGAAAAAGAGCTTTAGCGCTATAAGAAATTCATGAAAATTGCTAACCTTTAAAATAAATGAGTTCGTAAAAATTCGCAAATATTCGTATTTGTAAATACATTGTAACTCAGATCGTAATGAAGCTGGAGCCATTGGTATGACAACAGATTCTTAACCGGGGTTTCTTCTGAGTCATATAAAAAACAGTCGACAATAGTCAAACATCAATAATGCGATTTATTTCTTCTGAAAAAATCAACAGAAATGGAAAAACATCTATGGATGGATACTTTTGGTGTGTGAAGGATTACAGCATTTGACTTTGTTGAAGATAGAATGATTTGTGACTACATAAAAATTGGAATCCATTTCTGTGGAGACTGCAAATGTACATGAAATTGTTGACTCAAGAAGTGGAGAAAAAAATCTCAAATATACTTCCTGAAGAATTCGCATTGGTATTTGGTGGTTAGTCAAAGGCCTCTACTCATTATGTAGAGGTTTTGCTTCTTTTCCTAATCAAACTGAACGGATTGGTTACGGAAAAGTCCTGCTAGCATTCTCACCAATGCTATCTGAAACAGTTTTTGGTGCTAATTAGTACATTCAATTTTTAGAATGGGTTCTAGAGATTTACAAACGTGGTTGCACTTATAGGAGACAATGTCTCAGTCAACAAGTCAATTGCTTCAAAATACAATCTTCCTCTAGTCTAGTGTGCTTCTCATCGGTTTAACTTGGCAGTCAAGGAATATCAGAAACCATGGAATGGATTACTTGATCTAGTAAATTCTTTGATAGTGAAGCTCAAATCACTTAAACTTGCATCAAGCTTCGTACTTAGACTTTCAATGACACAAGGTGGACCATTAATTTTGCAATGTTGGATAGATGTTCCGAGATTAAAGAAGTTTTGGGGAACTCAATGTTCACTACGGATGATAGCTTTATTGAACTACTGACAACACCAAAAGAAAATGCAGAGCTGGAAGAGTTGCTTAAGCATTACAACAAATTCAACTCTATGCACAAATCACTTCAAAGAGATGATGCAACAATTGCTGATGCAAGAACATCATTGATTCTGACATTGTGCATTCGCCTATTCTTGAAAATCAACAAGTTTCAAAACAATCATTTGTCAGGAAGAATTCGACACTTTATTGAAGTTGCACTTAAATTTTTAGAGGTTGAAGAGGTAGATCTGGAAAAAGATTTTGCATCAGCTTTGCTTAAGAAGCGTCGAATTGAGATTGATGGAGAGACCAAGAATTTATACCTCCATACAAAGTTTATTCTCCCGACTTTAAATCTGGCAGAGCGATTTTTTGCACCATTAAACATACTTTTAATGACAATCCGCAAAAGATTTTGCCTCACAACCTCGAGCAGCAGTTATTTTTGAAGCTGAACGCCCGATTTTATAATGAATAAAACGTCTCTAAGCTGTGCTAACATGCTCGCAATTAATTGATTTTTTATTTTGCAATAGCAATTAAATTGATTGTTTTCACTTTAATTGATTTTTCTTTTAAAATCAATTTTTTCGGAACCCCTGCTGCTCCGAAGCCCTGGTTAGTACAAACATGGTATAGTATTATTTTGTGTCTTTTCTTCATGTTATTATTTAATTAGAAAATATATAATATTCTATTTAACTATAATTATTGCAGTAGTACGCGTACTTGTATACAATAGGTATCCCACAGCTTATTGGCAAATTTGAAATAATTGCCCAACTTAATATACATATTATTGTCCGAATGTAAATTATATTATTCTTTCACATCGTAATTTGACTTAAATAGGATATAATTTTATTACATTAAATTAGACTCTTCTTAATTATATTTTCAATGTGATATTTGTTTTAGGCTTGCGGAAGGTAGAAGGTAATGGCGAAAAGAAAAAAATCACATTTTGTAAGTATTTGATTATTTGAATTTTATTACTAAAACTTTCTTTTATGATGATTCATATGAATTTGCTTTAACTTTTAATTTTAATTACGGAATCTAGTTTACCGAACCCGCACAACATTTTTCCTCATACTATGAGTAATGTTATATAAGAGTGTAAGAAATCTCGTGTCTAAAATTGCTTCTTAAGCTTATGTAATATCTTAAGCAGTGCGCCTATTCTCACATTGGTAATTTAAGCGACCGTTTTTTAATAATAAAGCAAATTAACATTTCGTTACGTTCACACTTATAATTAGGATAAACTTCGACCATTTCTTTTTCAATTTGTATAGCACAATGTATAAAATAATTTAGGTGCACTTATCAGTGAACTTAAGTAGCATCACAAAGGAAGTTACTGACTATTGAAATAGTTGATTTCCGTTGTTCCAGCTAAAATTGATGCTCATTTAGCATTTGATTCCTTTGCATTTCACATTATTTTTTGAGATTTCCAGCTATTTGGAAATACATACTATTTTGAGAAATGTATGCTTTATGCGGAAGTGCACGAGTATTTAAGCCAATATCATTACGACAACTACACCACTAATCCGATGTTGACTTCCATTATCTGGTTTCTTAGAGGCTAAGAAAAGAAGCGGTGTCCTCAGATTCTTTAAATTTAGCAGTTCATACTCTTGTATGTATTGAATTTCCCTCAATAGTTGAAACTTTTGCAGATGTAGTCAGGCCTAATTAGAAAAATACATGTCCTTCCAACATATGAACACTACTGAAATCAAGACTTGATTTGAGCTCTGTAAATTTCATCTCGTAGTTTGATATTTCTTGGATTTCGTTCATTCTTTTAAGTTTAGAATGGTCAAATATGCAAAATATTTTGAATGTCGATTTTTTCACAACCTTTTTGATTTTAATATGAAATCCGTAAACATTTTGAATACAATAAATGCAGGCAACACATCGGATGTAAAAAATCAGTGGTTTATAAGAATGAAGTTTGAATGTCTTAGTTGAATTTAAGGCAAAGCTATGGGCTGAGTGAAATGATTTTGTCTCAAAAAACCACTTTTCCCTAGTTTGCATAAAAACATTAACAAACACTCTAACTTTAATTTGCCCCCTAACGTCATTGCCGCAATTTTTGACCAAAACTTCAAAAAATGGCTTTTGAAATTACCCCTCGTTACGCTTCTTTTGTTTTTATCACCTCATTATATATTCGGTATATTTCGGGGTCAATATCTCCGGCTACAGGCCACACAAACCCATAAATTTGGGTTCGTTGGAACCGGAATTTTTTACACTAACACTTTAATTCTTACATATAAAATGGCCCAGATTGGCTGAAACATCACACGAATGCCACCGATCGGGGTATTTCGAGCAATCACGCCAATCTCTCATCCATCTTAGGCAGGGTCCAACAGCAATTGCAGCCGTTGCTTCTAGTCACGTTGATTGAACTTTCAATTCCGACCAATTTTCGTTGCTTTGCGATGGGAAAGTCCAAACAAAAGGATGAATATAGCCAAAAATGAGACGCTTTAAAGGTAATCAGAACACAGGAGTGTTGTGAAGCCCTCAGTGCTTTACCAGACAATGTTTGTAATCAAATTAAACATGTGTTTAAATATTTGTCATCTGATGAACAGCTCCTTAAGTGCTTGCAAGGAGGCACTCAAAATTAAAGTTTTTATAATCTGATGTGAGCGATGTCCAAAGACAACTTTCGCAGGCTTTACACGTCTTCAGTTGGCAGTGAATAGGCGCCTTTTCCAGCAAGGTTTTCAAATGATTGACAGAAAAAAAGTCCAAAACACTTAAATTGCTGGTGATCAGGCTACTATGCAGGCCCGCCAGAGCAAATCAGTTGCCTCAAAATCATAAAAGGCTGACCCAACTTACTTGGCAGGCAATTTCTAGATGCTGGTAAAAGTCAGAAGTAACTCATTATGCCTTTGTAGAAACTATCAACTGTTTGTTACCTAAATATTGAACATTTTAAACTTTATTTGCTTTTTCTCAAAATGCCATTTTTACTTTCTAGTGGTTATCGTTCTCAAAATTTCTCGGGAATGGTTAGAGGTAGGGCATTCAAATTTTGGACAAATTATCTACAATACAGGTACTATATTTTGTACCAGAATTTTGATAAGACTTTTTGGATCATTAGATATCCTAATAATAATATGTATGATTAGGTGAAATTTTCACCACTTTTAGTGATACCCCTGTAAATTTCCATGAAAACCAATTTTCATGGTTTTCTGTGGTTCAGTCTACTCATGGGCAAGTTTTTTCAACATATGGTCATTTTCATTGAATTGCTGCACTTGGTAATAAAATATTGTGAGAATAGTGAAATTGGTGAATTTTTGTAATTAGCATAAATTCGCATATATAATTAGTATATTGAAATTTGATATATTAAATGAAAGATTTAGAATTTATATACCTAAAAAAGGAATCACTGTCTTCTTGAGTCCTTAATTTGTGTGTTTGCATGTGTCTTAAAACTAGCTGTTCTTGCACCCTCTCAAGCTGTAGCCTTGCCTTAGAAATATATTTTTCATCCTATGGTCATGGACTATGGTAGTTGCAAGTGCAGGCATCAAAAAATAGCTAAAAAGTTCTAGAAAGATTAAATATTAAAATAAAACGAAAAAAAGGCAATGTAAAAATTTCAAATGTGCATGTGGCTGATTAAGGTCAACGATCGATCGCATACAAATGCATACAATCATTAAAGAGTTAGTTAAAATGGTATATTTTAAGTATGTAATACATTGCTTACATTACATGGGATCATATTCATTCAACTTGATAAATTGCGAGCTTTTTGAACAAGAAATGCCATAAATTATCTGATTCACTCCGGCATTTGCTTTAGAAGTGCTTCTTCATTGCTTATAGCAAAGCAGTTCATAAAACTAAAGCAGTTTATCAATTTTTGTATGCATTGTATTTAGAGTATGTGTGTCCAAATGTCCACCGCCTTTATGTTTGGAATGCAGCACTTCATTTCCAGATGTCACATCAAAGCAGCCTTTTATGCCTGACATTTTTCCAGTCACTACAATTTTTTTGCCATACTTTGAGGACAGATCATCTCTGAGGCGTTTGAACCGCGTTTCATAGCCTCAGCTTCTTCCACAGTATTCTACAGTAATCTCCAATTGACCGTTGTTGTTTTTCGACATTCTTTGCGTTAAACGTAGCTTATAATCGTTCAATGCGTCTCTGCCAGCACCTTTCAAATATTTAATTACTATATCATCTGGTTACTATAGCGATATTTTGATTTTATTTCTTCGTACTCTCACTACTAGTTATGCTATTGGTTTAAAAGGGCCACTCTGGCATTAAATCCATGTCCATGTAATTTTTAGTGAAGTGCGTCTGAACGTCTATTTCATAATTAATGACAATATTATTTACCTCAGTCAATTGTTTTATTATTTTTTCGTGCACTCGGATTTATTTCTAACAGTCCTTATTATCATAACTATTAAGATTAATTGAGGGTTCTTCGCTTTTTTTTAAGCTTTGTCACATTTTATTATCTTAATTTGATTAATTTTGATGGTTTTGCAAATTAAGTTATTCGAAATATATAATCAATTTTTTTAAAAAAGTAAAATTTTTAGAGAAAACCCTATTATTTTAACCCTTGCATTGTGTGGGTTACTGTACCCAGCTTCTTTTCGTTGCAGAATCTCAGAAAGCATTCATTTCAAGTGCGAGATTTCATGTTGTGAATCTAGATCAATTTACGCAGCAAAATAATCACTTACATTGAAATGCTTTAGAAAACAGTACACCAAGAGTTAATTAGGCACTGTTAGCGTGAAAACATTTTGGTGGTCTTGATGAAAAAATGGCAATGTCATTCAGCTGGCTTGTAAAACACCTGTTTCAAATTTGTTATTATTGGGATGAATAAAAGACATTTTAGTCACACCTATGAAATTATCTAAGCAGCGAAATGCCACTTTTCAAACAATAAGAGCTGCTCTCAGAAGAGCATTTTCAGAATTACTAGAATAATACAGACTGGCCCAGTTTAGCATGGCTAAGTCACCCAGGACAATGACGTTTATGGAAAATACGATTCCGCTAATAACTAAGTGCAGAAGGCTTATAGATGCAAACAATAGTGGGACAGTCGAAATCAACATTCAAATCAATGGGTGGGAATTTATTATTTTGTTTGCAAAAAATTAGGTAACGTGTTAAGCATGCGATGGTTTGTTGCATCTCGTTACTTTCACACAATTCAAAAACATGAAAATAATGTTTTGTTCAACCAAGTTTCAACCACACAAGGTATACAGTAGTCAAACTGCGTAATGTCTGAAAGATTTAATCGGCGAATGATACTTAAAAGGCCCTGAACATTTGTATAAAAACACTAAATTTAGATAGTAGTATCAAATTTTCATGGCATTTTAATATCGATTCAATGCTATTTTGCAATAATACAAAGTTTTTAATTTTTCGAATTTAATTACTTCCTCAAACTTGAATTAGCTCATAACGTATCTTTAGTAATTTCTTTCTCATTTTCCCAACCAGATTCGCTAAAAAACGTTTTCTCAAAAAATTTGACATTAACAAAGTCTTTAAGTTGGATACGGCTATATTGTTTTTTAATACTCTTTTTCATCGCGAAATATCGGCCCACACTATGTTCTTAGATCCAATGAAAGTTTTGTTGGGACCAATAACAATTACTGTCTGTTCACATTACCTTCAAGGTGGAAGTGAGACTCATTCGACGCAACCAGAAGAGACAAATGGGTGGGATTTCCATTAATTCTGGGATAATTTCGTCTTCTGCATACATAATGCGAGCAAACACATCATATAGAAATAGCGTTTTCACAGTGTGTATTTTATAGGAATAGTGGTCCAAGTCTTTTAAAATGATTGGTCGATATATCAACAACACGCTGCACATTCTATGGCATACTAATTCACAACACGTGTTCTCGCTTCTGATTCTGAAACCTACCAGTTGTCATCAATTCAGTGTGTCACTTGTGCATGTTTTTAGCCAATGGCGGTTTTCGAGGGTTTGGGTTGAACAGTCACAACACTACAACCAACAGGCAACTGGCACGTTCACTGAAGGAGTAAGACATCTAAATAAATAAAAATAAAATATGCATAAATACAATAAATAGAATAAATAAAAAACACAGTTCATTGATTGTAGTACAAAGTTCGTGGTAGGTATAGTGAAACGGGCGACCCTGTACATATAAATTTAGAAAAAAACAAGAAATTTATAACATTCAAAACATGATGTAAGAAAACAGTTTTCAACATTATATCTACCCCTATAAAACAATCTACGAGTACCGCAGGTAAGCTGTTGGCATCAGTTATTTACATTTCTTGTTTGAAGTGTCACGCTCTTCTTGGCATGCATTCTCATTTGTGATTTTCTAATACTCACACTTTTTAACATGAATGTTAAAATTGACGATAATGATTATTTTTAATTCAATCATTCAATATTAAATGCAGACAGTTCGCTGCCATGTATAAATGTATATATATATATATATATATATATATATATGT
>CABFPE010000633.1:212151-225341 GCA_900660155.1 Hofstenia miamia | reverse complement strand
ATATATATATATAATACCTTATTGTATTAACTTCATTATTATTTTAGAAAAGTACTTTTGCTATATAATATGGTACAAGATTGATGCCATATCTACAGGAAGGCGTCTATGATGTTTATTTTGATAGTGTAAATACGTTGATAGCTACATCATTTCTAAGAGCAGAGCACACGCTCTTTATTCAATCTCATTAAGAACGTGAGTGGATACAAAATGTGTAAATGATGTCGACGTGAAACATTAGGATGGAAATGTTAAAGCGATAAATTTAATAAAAAAAATTTGATACCTATACTTTTCTATTTTAAATTTATTATATTTACATTATGATTTACTAATATTTTGATTAATAATCCTTAATTTACTAATCCTATTTTCGGTAACTTCAAATGTCATCTGTTTGGACAGTAGCACATCCACATGTCCCCGAGCATCCCACAGCGCTATCTACATTTGTATCCTGAAGGAGCCGCCATTCATTGAAATCAAATATCAAATCGAAGTTTTGAAGAACGAAAGAACATAATATATAGACATCTTTTTTAGATTTGGCAGCAATTGAAAATATTTTTAAAAGAATTATATAGATTTTTCAAAAAGTTACTGATAATCATCACTTGACTTGAAGAAAATCTAAGACCTTAAGTAATACCAATAAAATGCTCTTACTCTCAGAAAAAAATGATTTTACTTATTTGATTGGAGAGAGAGAGATCAGTAAAATTAAATAAATCCAATCAAATTCTCATTGGATCATGTTTGACTTCATACTTAACTCATGTTGGTGCAAAATATGAAATGTACAAGACAAACTATATACTGATGAGTATAAATTCAAGCATTTTACTAAACAATGTACAATTTTTACTTAACAAATATTCAAGAAAAACTATCAATCCTAAATCCTCATTGAAATACTAGTTTTGTACTTGGCAATAAAAAAAGATATACAAGAAATTCTTTTGCCAATCCTAAGTTTAAACATTTCTCGAAACAACATACACATTTTACTTAATAGTTAATAATACCTACGCAAAATCAGCTTCATCACAAATTTCTACTTAACAATAAATAAGTCTTATACAATTATAAATAAAAGTACTTTTTAAAAATTCAGAGAAACTTAAACTAACACATCATAAAGATGGAAATATCTTAATTCATGCAACATTTTTATACAGGCCAATCAAACCTTCCTTTTTAGTCATTTACCTCGTATGCCGGTGTAGACGGCATACCGACTATAAAACTTGTTTCCTTTTAGTTTGAGATTTCCTTGCAAATTCTACAGTTGCTTTATGCAGTTGTTGGACATTATGTTTTTTATTTCATATCTTCTCTTTAATATTAATTCTTTCCATAAATCTGTAGGTTGCTTATTACTTTGGATTACTTTAACGTTATTCATTAACTGTGTGAGGTTTTGATGTTTTTCTTCATATCATAATATTATTGAATTGATGTCATTTATTTTAATTTACGCTATACGTTGAAGCAAATCAAATTTTCTTATTCATTGTAATATTGTTTGCAGAACATTGTGTTATCGCTATTTTAATCTCTTGTTCAGTAATTTACTAGGAATAATTGTATAAGTTCCTAAAGTACTTTAGTTCTTCAAATTTTTCTTTGATATTTTCTTCATATGTTAATCTTTTTATGTCGTAGATGTGCTAAAAACCAGATAAGGTAACTATGGGTATTTGTACTTTTGTATAATTTCTGTTTGGTTAACATTATAGAAATATCCAGAAATTCAACGATATCGGATGCGTTATGCGTCAAATTTCATTGTGTGCGACTAAATCATTTAGTAAATCTAGAAGTGTTGATATGATAAATTCTTGTGGAAACTTTATAAAAAATCATCAAGATATCGTTTCCATTCATTAATAACTATTTTAACCATTATGGATATAGACATTTCTCTTCTAAAAATCCATTTGTTACGGTTTCCTATTGTGGAATTTACTGATTGTCCCATTTTTTCTCCATTGATCTGCTTAAATGTTTTTCCTCTAATATATTCTTTAAAGTAATTATTTTTAAGGAAAATTCCATTGATTCAATGGTAAATTTTACTCCTTTTGCTGATTGCAGCTTTGGTAGAATATCATCATAGTGTACATTTAGTGTTGTATTGCAATACTTCCTATTTCTGGATTTATATTTACATATTTAAGATAAGTTGCGTTGTAAACTTAACAGCAATTTTTATTGAAGAATATTTGCGTAAAAGAGGTTTGAGCATAGAAACACATTTAGAAGGTATCAAACTTACAGCATTATTGTGTTGTTTACATGGTCCTCTACCGTTTTTATAATCTTTGAAATCTTCAAAATATTGTCTATTTTAAATCGAAAACGTGTACAACCACCAGGAGTAATGTCAATTCGGTTTGTGACACTATTTTTATAGCCTGTATATTTTACTGGAATTCTTATAATTAAAGCTACGCCCTTGCTTTATACCTGGAACACTAGTAATAAATGTTCCGCTATTCTGTCGCAATGCCAAACGCGACCGTTCTTGTAGTGGTGGTGAATTGCGTTTAAGATAAGCGTGTGAAATTAATTTTGTTTATTCCATTTACCGTTGACAGTTTGGAATACGAAAATGGCTTTTACAAAATTGAATCAATGCATTACAAACATCAAGTCTCATTCAGTAAGTCATCTTGAGGAAATATTTTTTATTCTTATATTTTCAAATGCTTTTTGTTTCGCTTGTGCAATTTTTTTAGCTTAGTGTGAAGCTATGAGTTTTCTGTATTTAATGTGTGATGCATTGACAGGAAGAATAGCCAGCGTTGAATTTCAATGGTCGTAACAACTCTGGACAAAAGAAAGCTTTACCGATTAAAATTATTGCTTTTTTCTACACTTTATATAGTATTAATACGATTTCAGTAACAATAAATAAAATTACATTCATCAAAAAGAAAATACAACTTTGCATACCATTTGGAAATAATTGTAAAAAAATGTTTTTGAACAAAAATAAGCTTATACAAAATGCAATCGTCTGTTTTTAGCAGCAAAACATTGATAACATCTTAAATTAATGTGAACCTTTTCCAATTTTGAAGAAAGGAAAACATTTTTCTTACGTGTTTGCAGCAGACCCCAACACTAACTAGAGGGTGGGTAAAGGTTATGCCTCAGGTATGCATCAAAACGTGTAAAGTCAATTGCATACATACTTCGTTTAGATATACACTACAATTTCGCATAGTTAGAAATGTGTATACTTAGAATATGTAAACACTGCATTTCATTATAAGCCTGATTTCTATAGGTGAAAATTTATATTTGTTCTAGTGTTAAAGGGAATGATTGTGTCAAATATAAACAAGAGAATTATTGGAACTTTAAAGATTTTGTTGCAATCAGCTTCTTAGGTATATTTGATGTATGCAAAAATGGTCTGATTTTCTTAGCCAAGTTGCATTACTTCCTGTGTTTTACCAATGAAAGAAATCATTTCAGTTTTGTTTGAATTGTATTGTTATAACAGACATTTATGGAAGTTTTTCTGTAGTTTGAATGTTCGAATATTTCAAATTTATTATTTCATTTAGAAAAAATTCGTATATAAATAAACAATTATGTCCGTTTTTTTATTTTACACTAGTTTGAAACATGAATATTCTTTTTAAATAAATTTATTTTTAATACAGTTCAAGTAAAAATTAAGTTGATGTCACTTAATCAAATGATAGCTGTAGTTGAGTTCTACTGTAGCTCCTTTGCCTACTGTACAAATGCAATATATTATTTCAATTAAATATTGTAATTTAATGTTAATTTAATGTTAATATAATAATTGACTACAAAATTTAAATTATAAAAAATATATTAATCTACTTTCAACTTTTTTAAATTGTTTATCAAAAGGCGTTCTTTTTCTTCTTCTTTCATAATTTTCTAAATGGATTTTGATAAAAAAAAGTTTAATATACATATTAGATTTTGAACAAAAGCTAAATGCAAAATCATAATTTTAATTATTTTAAAACAGATTTTAATCAATATCACAGAATGAACTGAAGCATAGAGTGATTAGCAAAATACATCAAACTAAATATATATTTAATGTAATATTAGACAATAAAACTAAAAAAATTATTTTAATCTAGTTTTATTTTTTTAGTAATTCTACAAAGATCTAGGATGTTCTAAATAGAAATTCATAAAAAATTTTAATATAAATATATATGCAGTGTAATAGTATAAAATAAATTTGAAGAATTAAAAAAAATTTTAACAGTAAAATTTGTTTATTAAATGAGGATTTCAATTATTTTAAAACTGTTTTTAATCAATAGCACGGAATAAGCTGACGCATAGAATGTTGTATAAATTATATTTTACGATATTTTGTTCACCTTTGAAACATGTATATTGTTTTAGAATAGATTCGTACAAAAATACAATAGTCTCTCTTGAATTTTCTAATTATGTATTTAGTTTTAGAATAAATTTTCATAGCATTTTTTCTTTTTTTATGAAAATTGTTAAAAAATTTGAATCAAATAAACTGGCGTCGTAGGAGGATGAAATAGTTCATATTTTTGAGAAAGATAAAATACTAAAAATGTAAAATTAAAAATTGCAAATCCATTTTTCGAAGTTTGAAATTTGGTGTTTTATTAACATTTGGTATTTTTATTTTTACAAAAGGTATTGATCAATGTATGGCTTAGCTGGGTTTGATGTAGCGACGGGAATGTGCACTCTTTAAACTCTGATTAAACGCAGAACAGATATTAACATATTCTCTACCATGTCACTCATATGTGAGTAACAGTGCATTTATGGCTCATACCATGTCACTCACATGTGAGCGACAGCTGCATTTTCAAAAGATCCTCGTCACTCATATATCAAGCACGCCTGGTTTATTTTATATAACCAGAACTCATCTTTGGTACCAATGCTTTTATTCGCCAAACTCTTTTGGTACATTTGTTAAGTTTTTTATCATATTGTGAAGTACATTTACAGTGACATTAATTCTCTTGCTTTTTTCGTTTCTGCCTTAGTTTTTGTAAGGTACAATTAAAGATTAGAAATATAAACATTTTATTTGATAGAACCACAAACAAAAAATTGGAATTACGAGTATAAACATTTTATTCCAAAGAATAAAAACTAAAACAAAAAATTAGAAACATTTCTTTGTGTGGTGTTGTCCAAAGCACGAGATGCAAAATGGTTTATTGCCACATGGTACACATAAAGTATTTACTAGTTTTGCCCGTTTCCTAGCAACTTCTCGGCCTTCAGTTCTTTGAATTTGCTCATAACAAAGGACACATCTTCTTCTTGTTTTTGCAGATTTGTTTTCCACTTCGCTTATAACATGTGGTGATTGAATTGATGGTTGTATGTGTCTTCTTTCAGGAGATAAACTAAGTAGAGATACAGCAAGATTTTCCCTAAACTCTCTAATTCCAATTTTAGAATTTGTTGCTTTCTTATATATTACATAGGCATTCACTACTGATACCCCAAGCAAAAGCTCCATTGCTAACTTTCGATACCATTTCACTCCTTTTCTGAGCACAAAAGCATATGAAGCCATTTGGTCTGAAAGATCAATCCCTGCTTTGCCTTTATTATAATCAATAATAGCTTTCGTTTCCTCGGTCTTGTCTGAACATTTGAAGTTGAGTTTGTGGCATAATTTGCAGGTCTGACAGCGATTTCTTCCATTTCTGGTTGGTGTTTAGTTGTCAGCAACCTGACATCTCGTGTGTCTTTCCATTTCAAGACTAAAATTCCATGTTGTTCTTCTCTATAAATTATTTCACCTTTTTTTCCAAGACTTCTTTTGGCATATCCGCTCTGTTGGCTCGAAGTGTACCTACTACGTGGGTTTGCTCTTCCAGAAAAAATCTTGCCATTGCGTAACTTGTGTAAAAGTTATCCACGTACAAAGTCCTTCCTTTATTTCTAAGCCCAACAGTTAGGTCCTTGCATACCCTTAGAGCTCGTCCTACTTCTCTTCCTCCTGTTGCAGATTTTCCTCCATAGACTTTTAAAGACCAACAATATCCTTCTGAAGAGCAGAGCTTAAAAACTTTGATTCCATATTTATGAGCTTTTGCTGGAAGATATTGCCTGAAAACCAATCTTCCTCTCCACGATACTAAGCTTTCATCAATAACTATACTGTCTTCTGGGGGTGTACAGCTTTTGAAATTTGTCTTGCAGTTTATCAATAAGAGGTTGTATTTTTCCTAGTCTATCAGTAGGCTCAATTATTTCGTTGTTTGCAAAATGAATATGACGAAGAATTGCCTGAAATCTGTTCCGGGGCATGGTATTAGAAGCAACTAAATTTTTGTAAGGAGGATTTGTTGACCAATAATTTTCCAGCTTTCCCCACCTTTACCAATCCCCTCCACATAATGAGTCCAAGATATTTTAGAATTTCTTTATCTGTTGGTTTCTACTGATTTGTTGAAGATCGTGTATTTGGCTGGGCAGAGATGCATTGTAAAGCATATGTATTTGTTTTATTCACTATCTCAGTAATGACTTCATCATCCACTAAAAGGTTAAATACTTGTGCAGGAGTAATATCAGCTGTTATTGTTCTTCTTATGCCGCCATTTCCAGTATAAGCAAAATTTGAAGTTCGATTTTGAAATTCAGTCCAGATAGGTCTGTTTATATTTTCATTTATCCCATCTTGAGCTGTTATATTTTCTTCATCTTCATCAATAGCCATGTCAGCAAGAAGATCCTGAATATCTTGCTCTTCATCATTATCATCTTCATCCGGACTATAATTGGGATCTATGTTAGAATCATCACTCATAAAAAGTAAATCTTCTATTTCTTCTTGACCTAGTGATGCTGCCATTTTTCAAAGTACATAAATCTACAAAAAAACGGTATTTACCATTCCAGGAATGCAAAAACTATATATTTATAGTATAATAAAATCGAATATTTTAAAATAAGCTGCTGGTACATCATAAGATTTTTTAAAATGGGGCCTGGTAGAGAACGTGTTAACATGTAATATCAAACTTTTTGAAAGGATTTTTAAATTGCCGCCAGGGACTTCAACGATAAAACCAATCTTCGTAAAATGAAAATATCCTCCGAATCTAAATATACAATTGCCTCGTAGTCTGAAAAATACAATAAACCAGAACCAACAGATATAATTTTATTTAGATGCAAATTGGACAATGCAATGCTGCAAATGTTGCAATCAGGTAGCAAATTAAGATAAATAAAAAATGCGCTGTACTTCCCAAAATATTGACATTATCCTCAACGTCAATTATGGATGTACGAACAAACTATCAGGGTAATTTATTCTATGTCCAGCAGCAGGAGATCTTAGTATCTTTAGTGTTATTGTAGTCTTAAATTTCCAAAGAAGCAATGGTCTTCCCCTAGAAAATCTTTATAGCAAATTCCACCTTTTTGCAACCCAAAAATAGCATTTAAAATCGGATTTACAGCGCTATCAAATTGACCTTATTCCGACCCAAAATAGCATCTAAAATAGCACTTAAAAATGAAAATTTTTGAAATCAAAACTGAATTACATTGCGCTTGCATAACAAATAAAATAGTTAGCAACCCTCGAATCTTGAAAGTTTCGATTATCTTCGAGCAGAGTTCAATTTAGAAAAACCCCTTTCAACATCAGCTCCAGTTGGTGGGGCGTTTTGAAGCAAGTTATATTCTATTGGTTGTAATTTTCTCTCCCCATCTCCATTCGCAATTTCCTTGAGATCAGTCACGGAAGAATACGCGCTGGGTCATTTTCAGCCAAACCTTCCATAAGTTGCATCAGATCCGAGTGCGCCCCAACAATTGTCGAATTTTTCTTCTCGAATTTTTTCACCAGGTTGATGAGTGGATTATAAATGCACACGAGTATCAGTTCATTTTCGACTTCACTGTTTGATACAGCCTTTTTTGCATTTTCAATCAGCAGCCTATCATCTTCAAAAGGTAAGACAATGTTTTTTACCTCAGAAAAATTCTCCTCGTAATACATAACAGCTTCTAGCCAAGATCCCCATCGGGTCAGTATTGGTACTGTAAATATTCTTTGTCGAGTTCTGTTCTTGTGTGTAGCAGCTTTAACTGAAGTTATAACTTTATCAATGTTTTCAAATGTAAGACGAACTTTTTCAGCACAATTATGCAACAAGTGTGTCAAACAAGTAATATGGCGAAGTTTGGGGTATAGCGATTTCAATGAATCAGCACATTTCATCATGTAAGCCCCCGCATCAGTAATTAATAACTGGAATTTTTCTCTCTCCATGTTCATTTTTTGATAAAATCATCTATCACAATCAGCAGCGAGTTAGAGTCAGCTGTTTCGACTGCTTTGCAGCAAGTAATATAGCTATTCGAAGGATCATTTAATTTGCCAATAACAAGTAAAACGTACTTGATTTTCTTCAGTTGGCGCTCATTGGCAATAACATAGAATGGCAGGCATGCCAATTGCGTTTTGATATAATCCAATTTCCTTTGGGACGTTTTATCAACCATATTGCGAGCATAAGTTTCTGAAGGTAAATCTTTGGCACAAGACTGGGTTAACTTCTGCAGACTAGGATGCCTCAATTTGTAAAGTGGAATGTTCATTTCCATCATAACCTCAACAACAGTTTCTTTAAAACGATCTGTAGATGGTTGGTAAAGTGTAGTTTGAATAAGGCTTCCACTTCCATCATGTTCTCTGTTGTCTAGTTCTCTGAGTTTTCTTTTATGTATTTCACTTTCCTTGTGATTGTCCACATTGAATTTTTTTTCGCAATTGATAACAGAACAAAGTTGACAAAATAGCTGACTTGAAACCACCTTTAACTCTCTTGGATATTGGTTTTTAAATTGGAACGCTTTCTCTTGACTAGTGAGCTTGGGGCGAGGCATTGTTAAATTAACTTAACTGAAATGATGTGAATAATTTATGTTTAAAAGGCAACTAACATTAACTGTCTGCTTTACGAAAACAATTGGGCATGTTCACATTGTTTCAGTTCTCCTTGATTGACAGCAAAACACAAATAAAACAAAGTGAACATGGTTAATTATTTACATAACGCAGACAAAATAACTCAAATAGCGCTCAAAAAAGCATCTATAGCATTTAGAGCAAATACGTGTCCATATTGATTTTATAGCGGAAATAGCACTTATACCAGTTAAGGTTGCCCTACTCATTAGTCAAACCTTCGCAAAACTATCATTTCCCCTGCTCCCAGTGTTATTAAATAGAAAACCCAATATGGGATGTATACCGCCAATATAGAATACGTAATAAGAATATGTTTGATTATCCATTACAGCGTTTGCATGTAACATGCATTATTCTTATTTGTGCAATCTACAATAATGTGTTCTCCCACATAAAATATTTTTATGAAGATTTATTTTTTGAGAGAAAATTTGCGCTCGCAATCCATGGATTGAATAATAATGCATACATAATACATAACCAGAAAATAAACAAAACTAGTAGAACCTTGCAGTTCGTAATATTTTGAATAACCTCGTATGATTTCGAAGAAATAGAACTTTCTTTCATTCTTTTTTCCCACAAATTAGGTCCCATTCACGTTTTCTTCTTTGTAAGCATTGGTTTTAAGGTGATGATAATCTAGTGGCCGCGACTGTAGATATTATAGATCATTATCAATCTAAAAATTACCTCAGTAGCATATATTTATATTGAGAACAGGTCTCGGTTATTTCTATGAGTATTAACTGTAGTAGAAATTTGACTGTTGTAGAAATTTATGAATTTACACTATAGCATCATTCAGGGAATTACTCTCATCGTAGACCTTTCAAAGAACAAATAGAATATTCTTCTAAAAACCATTAAGTCCGTCAGTAATTGAAAAAATAATAAAATTCCACTTTTCTCAAAATTTAAGCATCAACAATGGTAAAAAAAATGCATGAAACATTTCATATTTATTACGCAATAATGATCTGAAAGCAGTCTAATTACTTATGTTTTTGTTTTGTTTTAATCTATTGTGAAAGCAAAAATTTGATTAAAGAAAGTTAGAGGTTTTGAATAGTTTTTTACACAACTCATTCCGACCCATCTTCTAATTTTGAAAATGTCTTCAACCGTATTATCAAAATTTTTAGAAAGCGGCATAGTCAATGGATTATCGTGGGATGGTTCGGCCTGCTTCAAGCCATGATATAAATATAAGCATCTCCACTTCGGTATAAATTTATAAGCAAAATGAAATGAACATTTTCTACTTTGGAAATCCAAAGACAAACTTCTTTAAACTACAACGAATTTTTTAGAAATGTCATCAGTTCTGCAACATTTATCGATGTCAAAGGTTTACATGTTATAATTGTCTGATAAGCGAATAGTTAGACAATTGAAATTGGATTGTTTGTCTTTGCTTATCAACGATGTTTTGTTTATTCATTCATAGGATTTCGATAAAACGAATCGTTATTATAAGCGCCATTTTTCTCTCACACACTTTACTTTGGTTGAAATTATTTTACTGATAATCTCAATCAGGCCAAGTCTCTGTGTCCTGTTTTTCAAATATATCTTCAATAAACTCAGCTTATATAATATTTTTTTGAAATGGCTTCTTTATTTAGAAAAGCTTTATTTTTGAATGCATAAAACTGATTGAATATTTGTACTTCCTCGAAGAACTAGTACCATTTCGAAAAGTAGAGTACTTTTAAAGTTCAACATAAATGCCGAATATTGATATAAAAGGAAAGTATAAATTACGTTAATAAATTATTAATATATGTTGTAATGCAGTGATAAAAGGAAAAAAGTTTAATGCCTACGTGACTTTCGCTCTATTTACTTGAATTATAGAATCCTTGAAGTTAATTTACTTTTGACAGTTTTTCAATAAATCTGGCCAATATCTTGCTGAGTACTCTAGAAGTACTTGATTTCAAGAAATGTATTGTCCCCAACTTTACGAACGCAAGTAGTTCATATTTATGCTATACTTTTTATTATCAATG
Source organism: Hofstenia miamia (assembly GCA_900660155.1). Lineage (NCBI taxonomy): Eukaryota > Metazoa > Xenacoelomorpha > Acoela > Hofsteniidae > Hofstenia > Hofstenia miamia. The sequence goes on along the minus strand of CABFPE010000633.1, from coordinate 214,319 downwards.
TAATAATTATAGGGTCCACCCTGTACTATGGTAAATTCGAATTTGGGTACAGAGCGGACACGTGAAATAATTTACCATAGCACAGAGATGGCACACCACTTTTTCTCTATGAATATTTACAGGATGAGGACGAAACTCATGGATGTTAATAGGCAGACCGGAATCTCAATAATATCAAAGTTCCATCCGATTTCCTTAATTTTTGCAACATTTATTACGAAATGAAAGTTCTCTTTAAAATTAGTATGGGATTTGTACAAAGCGGAACCAATAATTGCGGAAGTTGCTCATTGCAGTCCGAATAATTACAAAGCCGTAGAGAAGGGACAAAATTAGTATAATAATTTTACCATTCAGTCTGTAAGAATTTCACTATAAATGCGGAATAGGAATACGTAGGCTGAATGCTGTTAATTTTTTCTTCCATATTAGCATTAAAAAGATTGATTCTTCGAAAATGAATTTCATTTTTGGTAACATTAGTTCCTTGAATTTGAAATTGCATTGTTAGTTCAAAAATGCCTGTCTATGCTGTAATCTCTTCCAATGTTTATACTTTACAGTGTCATAGAAGTCGTTGCTTTTCTTGTGAATTAATCCTCGCATGAATTACTCAGGCGAAAGAAAATGAAAATAATTAAATGTTTATACAGATTTTTGAAATGTTTTAAATTAAACAAAAATGTGTGATTAATCGACATTACAAGACAAGATTAGAAATCATTTACGTCATTGATATAAAATCAGCAATCACACATTACACAAAAGGTGACGTGAATCTCAATATATTGCTATATTCAATGAGTTTGATTTATCGAACCTTAGTATTCAGAAACAAATCAATTTCATGAAATATTCAGTTCTTTCCAGTGCTTTGTGTTGCCACTCTTGGAATCGTTCACGCTTTGGATGCATTATTCCCATATCTTAGTCAAAATTCCAACAGTTTGAGAACTGCTTTCTATTATTCTTTTGCTTTTAGGCCTAAATTGTTATGCGTTTTAACCGCCATCTACATCGACTCAATCGTTTTTACTGTTTTTCTCACGGAAGTTATCTTGAACCTATTTGCTTTTGCGTCAGCTTGCGCTATCCTCTTAAGAAATGTCTGAATGTTCTGGGAATCGTTAGTATTCATGAACTATCAAAGAGTTGATAGCATTCTGAAAATATTCATCACCGTTATAAAGGTTGTGTGCGCATTTGAGCCTGTGTGTTTAAAAATTAGCGCATTGTATGCCAAGGGCTGACCACCCCTGTACTATAAGCTCGATTTGATGTACGCTTTCTAAGTCCCGTTTTACAAACCTTAAGGCTTTGTATAATCTGGCGGTGTACATACTTAATCATACCTAATTAGAGTTTACTTATTTTTCACTCTAGCTTGATTTTACTGAATGCGATGTTAGTATTATTGCCAACATTTGTCTAGCATATATCGCGCTTTCAACGTTACGCACTTGATTGGTAAGTAGCGTATTCACCTAATGCGCTCGCAATTCCTTTTTATTCCATTGCAATTGTTACTCACTACACCTGTTTTCCTTAAATATGTCTTTACTCACTATACTTTCAATTAAAGAATTTTTTTTTCAGAACATGCCCGTCCTAACAATGGTGGCCGCCGCTACTGGAGTAGCTATCGTTGCCGCAACACCATTTTTCTTTCCCAATGTTCGTCGCTACCTGCTCAGTCTTGCCTCAAACTGTAAGTTTTATTCTTCAAAAATTATAAATTTAGAATGGCATTCCTCAATATCAATCTCTCTGTCAATTGTTTTTGTAATTTTATTAAATAATTCATTACATTATGAAATAATAGCAGCCTATTTGTTTAAATCAAATATGTGTTAGGGGTTAGGGTGCTGAATCGGTTGGTGGTCGCTTAAGTATTTTACGTATGGATTAGAGAGGAATAGTATGAGTTTAGCAACAACCCGAACTCATCCTGATCAGAATATTCTTACTATTCAAACTAGAGATGAGTGCAGTGCGGCAGTACCGCGGTATGCCGCGCAGAGTTGGAACCGGCCGGAAATTTTAATCCGGCCGGTAGTGGGACGGAAATAGCTAATACCGGCCTGCCGGTGTTCGGCCTGTTTTGACCGGTAAACGATATTGGCATTGTTGTTTTAATCTATGCAAGTACATTGTAGATATATAATAAT
>CABFPE010000633.1:194826-212079 GCA_900660155.1 Hofstenia miamia | reverse complement strand
ATATATATATATATATATATATAAGCTCTGTTTATCTAGAAGATTACACATGCAAAGAGCTGATATTGCATAACGCAATTTTCAATCTATTATAACTACATTTCTAGCAAAACCCAATTTAGATATTTATCAATTGTTTGCATACCTTTAATCAGTTATTTTCACTTTCAGTGAATGAAAAAATGTGAACGTTTCAGTTTTATTCAGTTAGTTTACTTTGCATGATAGTTAAAATATATAAAACTAATCGAGTAGCATTATCAATTATTATGTTTCACATTGTTGTAGCAGTTGATCTCGTTTACCATTTAATAACTTATAAGCACACAAATAAAATTTAGAGAATATTTCGCTAAAACTAAACATAATTGCTTGTTTAGTAGGATGTGTTTATTGACATTTGTATTTGAATGTCTTGTTGTATTCTTCAAAATTATTTTGAGCGTCTCTTCCAATATTATTAAAATACAAGGGTTCCAGTTGCTTTATTTGAATTAGGTCTCTCAAATTTCAATACATTATACTTTCAGTATTATTGGTTCTTTTAATATTACTAGTAAGTTGCATAGAAAACTGAAATAAAATTACCCTATCAAAAAGCAGAACAACTCCGTTTGTAGCAAAATTTATGATAGATTCCAGAAAGTAAATTTAAATATTATTGTATTTGCAATGCTGGAGATTGCTCATACTACAAAATTTTTTCGAATTTTAGATGTTCATAGAAATTCCTTCCAAACTAAGCAAAGTATTCCATTTTTACAAGATAAAACAAGAATATTTTTTATAATTTTGGCCGGTAAACGGCCGGTAAATTTACCGGCCTTTCATGAAATTTAAAAGCAGCTGCAGGCCGGTAAATTGCCTGTAGCCGGTTCCATCTCAGATGCCGCGGTAGCGATTTACACAATTGCGATGGTTAGCGGTGGAATTGAAACAACTTGTGGCGGCATAAAAGTTATGAAAATGTACAATCTCTAAGTATTTCTCAAAAATTTGCTTCTGAAGCAAAACTAAGAGATTTCACAAATAAAATATTAAAAGTAATTTTTACATATTTCATGGAAAATTTGATACTGTCCTAGTAAAATGGAACGAAGCGACAAAATACCTAAGAAATTGTCTTTAAACTTTTATACAAATGATCATAACCCTAAAAACTATTTAGAAATATCTATCTTTTCATACGATGAAAAAAATCGCCATTGTTGCGGTATACCTCACTAAAAATTCAGTTATTGCGGAGTTTTACGGTAAAAAACGAACATTGCGGTGAAGCTTTTTTCTCTGCGGTGAAAAAAATTTCTTGCAAAACCTGTACCGCGCTCATCTCTAACTCAAACACAACCCTACACTACAATTCATTCCCTTACCAACTCGAAACATAACTTTCGATTAACAATATTTAACGTATTAACGTATTGAATATCGCCTCCATTCAAATGGTGATTAGCATCAGTCACTTTCTGATAAGGTAAACGTGGCCATTCATTGTTATTACTTAACGTCTCGGATATATTTTTCAAATCAGGTGGTGATTAACATCAGTAGCACTTTCATTAATCAATATATGTTTTGTTGACATTTCCCGCGTTCAGTACCGGCATCCAACTCTATCCAACCCGAAAACCGAAATCGAGTCACAATTTATTCCAGTATCCGAGGTCACTCTCTGTTGGGGACAGCATATGTGTTAATGACTATTGTGTACTACACCATTTCTCTATTATGAACAATAACATATTTTTCAGATTTTTATTAAATTAAGAATTATTTTCAATTTTGGCTTGGATCTCGATTTCAATTTTACATATTTTGATTTTCAATGAAAGTTATTTTTGATAACATATTTATACGTTTTTATGCTAAAATTCTTGAATAATTGCTAATATTGGAGAAGCGCCAGCACCCAGCGCTATTTTTGAAGTCAACGCTAATAATATGTGAATTTGCGAATCATCTATAATGTATAAATATTATGGTCAATATACCTATTTTGTGAGTTTCATATTATAGAAGACCACGTTAGTCAAGAGCTATTCGGATTTTCTTATGTTGTAAGTGTATGTGCATGTAAATGGAAACTCAAATTGTTTGTAGAGAACCTCATGTATCAGTTGTATTTTCACAAGATATCAGCACATTTGGCATAATTGGCAAATAAATATTGATTTCGTAATCTTTAAAAAGACGTTAGGTATTGATGTCTAGAATAGTAATATAGGCGTTCGTGGTATTCGCATGAATGACAATCTAGACTACTATTCCACAGTTTTCAATATATTTTCCTGAGAGGATAATTGTAATTATAAAATCATTGGCAGTCAATGCAATATAATGATTCTTTGATTTTGTCTGCGCCACTCGAAATTCACTGCACGGTGGAACGCTATTACACCATTCAAGAGCTATATTACTTCACACCCTCTATCCGTATGTAATTTCTCAAATCTCTAAGCTATAGTCTGAGGTACTTCTTTCTGAGGTACTTCTTAAGCACATTTATCAAAATACCCCTATTATAGATTGCCTTCAGTAATATCGACTGTTATTGACTGAATTTTTTAACTAGGTTGTAAAATTTGCTGATAGCGTATTTTTTATTATATTAAATTAAAGCTGTATACTTAACGTTTGTGTTAACACTCTCCCTAAATGTTATTAGACGGTGTTTAACAAACGATAACCGATGGAATGCAGTGTTTAGAATTCGTAAGCTCATTCTGCGGCAACATATTGCGGTTTATTAAAACGATTTCTTTTCTTCGTTCCTCGTGTATGTGCTTTTTATAATCACACGCTTTCATTCAATTTTATTCAATAATTCTCTTTTGTGCAAATCAGGAATGGTCAAAACTAACTTGTGTTTAAATATCGCTGTCTTTTTGTTGATAAAAATGCAATATTATATTTGATTTTGAGAAAAAATATCTAGTTCTTACTAAATCTTAGTAGTTTTCTGATTGCACCAGTAAGTTGTGTTAAACAACTTTATGTTAACGGTATTTTATATAAAAAAATTGGTACATGCAAATTTCATGACAGGAAAATTCCAGACAGTAAATTCTTTTTATCATAGTTAGAATTTGGGTTAACATTGAATTTAGGGTTGGGGCTAAGTTATGGTAAGGTTTGGCATCGGGGTTTTTAGATTTTTATGAAGGCATTGGGTTTCCCGGGTTTAAATTTTCCTGTCTTGAAATTTTACATCATCAAAATAACCAATCTTCGAATGCATTTTTTCCAGTGTGTAATTTTACGAAAACTATATTTAGGAAATGTATTTAGCCTTCCTTTGTGTATATCACTACCGAAATTCTCATGGGCTTATTCGGCACTGTTATATCATTCTTACCCCCAAAACCCACATTTTCGGTTCACAGACCAATTTTGTGTACGGTAGAAATTTTTTATTAAAACTGCAAGCTAAAAGTTATAAAAAACTAATTTAGGAATTTAATGTATTTTTTGGAACACACACTGGTTATAAGTTCTATTGCATTCGTAGTATTTAGATTGAGCGATAAGTTGCGTGCACTGTTGCTCATTTTTCCATAACTTGGTTCGCCCATGTCCATTTGTGTATCTCCTAAACATTTTCCCTCTATTTTGTTGCTTTAAAAGCCATTTTTATACATTTTCTACGTATTACCTACATGTATTATGAAGAACATGTATTAAACAGAGAAAGACTGACGAATCTAGATGAACAGACATTTTCTATTTGGTGCATAGCTTTATTATTTCGATTTTCAGCACTGTTGACTGGTTCTGACTGGTTACCAACTTTTATAACTTGATGGCATCTCAAAGGAGATATTTTAATGAGATAGTGTGTTTAAAACAGTCGTTGTAAATTGAACGCNAAATTTTACATCATCAAAATAACCAATCTTCGAATGCATTTTTTCCAGTGTGTAATTTTACGAAAACTATATTTAGGAAATGTATTTAGCCTTCCTTTGTGTATATCACTACCGAAATTCTCATGGGCTTATTCGGCACTGTTATATCATTCTTACCCCCAAAACCCACATTTTCGGTTCACAGACCAATTTTGTGTACGGTAGAAATTTTTTATTAAAACTGCAAGCTAAAAGTTATAAAAAACTAATTTAGGAATTTAATGTATTTTTTGGAACACACACTGGTTATAAGTTCTATTGCATTCGTAGTATTTAGATTGAGCGATAAGTTGCGTGCACTGTTGCTCATTTTTCCATAACTTGGTTCGCCCATGTCCATTTGTGTATCTCCTAAACATTTTCCCTCTATTTTGTTGCTTTAAAAGCCATTTTTATACATTTTCTACGTATTACCTACATGTATTATGAAGAACATGTATTAAACAGAGAAAGACTGACGAATCTAGATGAACAGACATTTTCTATTTGGTGCATAGCTTTATTATTTCGATTTTCAGCACTGTTGACTGGTTCTGACTGGTTACCAACTTTTATAACTTGATGGCATCTCAAAGGAGATATTTTAATGAGATAGTCTGTTTAAAACAGTCGTTGTAAATTGAACGCTGTCTGTTAGCATATTTCACCGGGGAGCGCCTCAATCATTTTATGCAGACGCAATGGGCGTGTCCAGACGTGGGCAAGGAACAGCATTGCCATGGGTCTGAATCTACCCAATCAATGGATATCGATGTAACACAGTGTTTGTTTTTGCATTAAATTGTTGCAAAAATTTATAGTTATTAATTTGATTTTTTTGATACCGTCATTCCCATCACAGCTTGTATTGCTGATGCTATGCTCGTCACTAATTTAGGTTATCCTGCCACTCATAGTAATGTGCGGATGTGAACAGCGGTGACATAATTTAAAACATGGACTATTTTGCAATATTTAAAAAAAAATTTTTTCAAATTCATAGTATTGAATTTTATGGAACCTTTGGAAAGTATTTTTGGATTTTTTCGATTCGTACTTTTATAACTGACTTTTTACCAAAAAAGTAGCATAACTTACATTTTCTTTATTATAATTTAATGTTTTCTACTATGTGTATTCAGCAAAATTTTATAACCTTGAAGTGGTTTTGTCCAAGGACAAAAACATTGATTGTAACCCCTAAAAACGTTGTTTTTTTAAAAAAATCAGTTTTTTGACAACTCTATTCGCCAGTAATCCGTTTTAGTTAAAAAATGTAATATTTGATGGGCATGCGGTTTATTAGAAAGGCTTCATCTGCACATTACTAGTCATGACATGTAAGATTGTATTAATTTGTCCTGATTTTAATGTGTTCAAGTATAATAAACAAGAAATTATAAAACTTTCAACATTGTGCTCACTAAATAATCATTTGTCTTTAATATATCGATAATTACAAATGTAGACATCATGGTATTGACTTTGTGAATTATTCTGTGATTTAAATGTCAATCTCTTTTTATACATAAATAAATTTGTTTAGCACTGAAATAATTTTATTATTTTTTAATGATTTCTACTTTATTATTTGGAAAATATGAGGGCGTGTCATTCTCACAATTATTATTTACAGGTTTGTATATGGAAATGTGGTTTTCTTTCATTTCCATTCCATTTCCACATTTAATTTAAAAATATTTCGATATTTTCCCATAAATTTCTACGTTTTCCACAACTTATAAGGTTAGCACTTTTTAAAATCTACTATAATATGAACCAAACTTATAACTCTTGCTAAACACACCCGTCGAGAAGGCACTTTAAGTGACAAAAAGTACGAGCCCCTGGCGACCTATGCAATTAGATAGTACATACATGTGTAATTATTGAGCTAAAGTCACAGAAATCGCTACTGAGGTATTCAACCAGAATATGACCTTAAAGTTCGGGACTGACTTTAGAGAAGCTAATGAAAATTGAGCATCAGAAAAATCTATAGAAACTGTAAATTCAAAATATAAGTATTCAACAATGCATCATATAATTGAATTTGAATCATTTTCTGTTGTTATATACTTGCGCGAACTAAAAGTATGTTCAGATGACATAGATATTGGACATATTTTAGTCAATTAGTAAATTTCAATGAGATATTTCATGTAAGAACTACTGCAACAATGAGGTATTTTAGTGCAGCATGCAACGATATATTAAATAAATATCATAGTTATGACATTTGCTAGTTTCAAATCAACTGCATGAGTAAATCGAAAATTTAAGCGTAGAATGTTGAGCATATCAATAATAGTCTTTACATTGGTGTTAGTGTTCTATGATCAAGGCAATTTTCTTGGCAGTTAGCCGGTCGTGCAAAATAAATTTTTACTTAAGTCCGCCATTGGCCGTAATTCTTTGGCCTTAACCGGCTGTTGGCCATAATGCATTAGCTGTAGCCGGCCGTTAGGAGTGGTTTTTTTCGTGTAGTCGGCGCTTTTTACTACTACTAAGTGAAATATTGCAATTTTCAATGGAACTATTAAGACATGCTCATAGTTCGAAAAATTGAAGAAAATGGTCAAAGCGACTAAGTTTAAAAAAATACAAATATAAATCATGGAAATAAGTTGTTCATCATAATGTACAGAAATGAATCTTAACCCAGATTTTGGCCGTAAAGCAAAATTTTGGCTGCAGCTGGCCGCTAGTCATGGCTTTTTGGCCTCACCGGTCATTGTCAGTGGCTACTGGCAGCTAACGGCTAAGCTGTGGCCTCATAACACTAATTGGATTATGTTTCCTTTATTCCCGGAATGATTGTGATAAAATGATCTTTTTGACTCCTGTATTTTATAGCTTTAAGTCAAAATAAACATCATGATCTTCAAATTCCTCATCAATGAAAACGCTCAGATATATCCTAAAAAGCCGCTACTTCCATATAAGCCAATTTCGATATTTGTAGAATATTAATTAAAATTGCGTAAATCACAAACATTCTATAATTTAATTGAGATCATTGAATTAAACAACAGACAATATATCATCAGTACCTTCAAAATCAACATCTGTCAAGTTTCCTTCCCAAAACATTGTATAAATTGCAATCCAAGTGATATCTGCAAGGAACTTATTTGAGCAGAAGTAATATTTGTTGATCAATTTTTGACACCACCAACTTGAACATGCATTGAATATGGTCCTCTGGTGCACAAGGTTACATTTTCTTGGCCGCAATTTTTCTTTCTGACGAATGTGTAAGTATGTCTCAGTTCGTTCATTTGTGCCATTATATTTTACCTGAGTGAACTGACATTGCAACGATGGGATATACCCCTGCCAATAGGAGATTTGCACAACCTTGTAAACTCATAACACTACAACTTCTATTTTTGCACGGTTCTGGCAATGTCAACGTTTTGGTCGACCTCGTTTCCTTTTTGGTGCCAAAATTTACGGGGTATGAACTATTTCGCATATGCAACTATCACAAATTAGATGTAGATAATGAAAAGCTAGGAAGTATCAAGCCAAAATGATATACTGGTGGAAAAATTTCAACAATTTTCTTTCCTCTGCTGATGTCAAGGAGGTCAGAACGACATTTCAAACATATTGCTTGTGGACAGCATGGTTCTGTTGGATTGAAATTCCTTATAAATTACTGTTGTAATCAGTGAACTGATATCCGTTAATGTATTGGAAAATCTTTCAAAACCAACTAAGCACATTTCTCGTCGACTCTCATCATGTGAAGAGGCATTTTGCCTGTCAGACATTACACTTTTGTGCTGTGACCAATTTTCTATTGAGTTTATATAAATTCGTATTTTTTGTCACTTAAAGTGCCTTTCCGACGTGTGTGTAAAGTACACTTAAATCAATTCTAGTACGCTATTTACAGGGGCTTAGTCAAGATCGTTTGGATATCATAGCAAGACTATTTCACTTTCATTTCCAGGAATTATTTCAGCAAGTTATGTTCCAGTGTAATCATGTGCGGTGGAGCGTTTTCTCAGTCAATTTAGTTTCAGGCAGTGTTGGGGAAAAAATCCGATTTAAAATTTAAAAAATTGGATTTTTTATTTAAATCCAATTTTTTTATTTAAATTCGATTTTTTTATCTAAATTTCAATTTTACCCAGACAATCTCCCAAGGTAGTAAATATTAGAAATCCTTTTGATACTACTATTTTTGAAATACAATAATTAATTTTAAATAAACTGAAGATAAAAACATGCAAAACAATAATTTCAGAGCTTACCAATTCATTCCAATATCAGGGCAATGATTTCAAAACAATTAGAATACACTACTTGTATCTCTTTTAGTGTATTTGATTTAAATCAATGTTTTGAACCGAGTGATTTAAATCGACCAAGACTGGTTTCAGGGTAGTCTAGTGAGTCTAGTAGCTTCGGCACGTATCTATGTACTTTAGCGGAATGTAAATCGATTTGTAAGATTCAGACTAATTTTGGTTATTTTAGACATTTTGATTTTGGCCAAATATATTTAGAGTATATTGAGCATTTTATAGGGTTTGCAATTATAAGTTTCCATTAAATTTCCATTTCATTAAATGATTGCATTTGCACACTACGTCCATTTCTATAATCTAAAAATTGAATGAAATGGAAACTTCAACCACCATGTGCAACCCCGAATATTTATGCGTTGCGGTATCAATTATCAACTGAAAACGTTAATCCGATTATAATAAGCTTAACGGGATTAACAATTTTGATCAGTCGTATTGGCAAGCTGTTTACTGTAGCTAAATGTAGATTGTGGTAGTATAGGACCACGGACGCCTTAATAACTAGTTATCAAGGCGTCCATAATAGGACACAGAAGTAGAAATTGTCAGAATTTTACACTTTTTTGAAAAGTTCCTGTTTGCGCTAATGATATGGGCATTTATGATTTTACAATTGACTTGAAAAAATTAACTAATTTTTGATTGAAAGTAGGAAGGGATCTTAGTAGTTTTTTATGTTGGTATATATTTCTGCACATATATCATGTCACTTGGTTGCAAAGTGTGAAGTTTTAAAAATTGTATTTAGATTGTTTGCTTGGTCATTATGTAGTTCAGTCAACATGCGTTTTTAGTGTTTGTTTCTCTGCTAGCTTTTCTTTTTTCTTTACTATCTCACTTAAATACAATTATTTACATATATTTATTGTACTAATAAAGATATTTGGTAAAGTCCCACCGATGGTGCTTCAATCAATGTCTGTTGCCTCTTCTCATTCGCAACGAATTGGTTAGATTTTCAAAGACCAAAAGTGCTTATGTTTTTAAACTTCATTCAATTATAGATTAATGTCATGTATTAACTTTTTGTATTTTAAATGTTAGTATCTTGCTGTAATTTTTTTAACGTTTCCTTTCGATCAACCAGTTTTTTAGTGAACTTTTCAGAAATACAAGCTATTTAATTATAGATCTGACTAGTTATATCTGTGTTTGATTTGCTGAATATTCTGCAAAATTTACAGAAATGCAGTCTGATTTTGTCTTGAAATTTATCAATAAGTTTTAATTACATTCAGGATTGCCATGGTTTAAGCAGGGCCTGTTAAAAAACTGTTTTTTTGCAGTTTTTTAAATGTTTTTTTAAGTTTATATAGGCTTTATGGAAAGCTTGAAAAATAATTTTTGGGTTTTGTCCATTCGTGATTTCATAACAGGTTTTCTACTGAAAAAATAAGCAAAACTTGCGTTTCGTTTACGTGTATAAATCGAAAAATTAATGTTGATATGTGTATCATTATTCGATGTTTGCTTAACATGTATATGTGTTTTCAGCAGAATTTTAGTAGCTTGTCTAAGAACAAGAAAACTTTGTTTAAACGTTTAAAACTTTTTTGTAAAAGTACACCTGATTACTTCACATCAATCGTTAAGTCATTTTAAAATAATAGGAAATTTTCCTTTGTCAATTGGTTCTGAACTAAAAAGCTCATTAATTTCACGATCCATTATCAAATTTTGTGTAAAGCATTCCTATTTTTTCTTGGCTACAGAAGAGAAATAAAATCTTCACGCATATCAGTTGAGATAATAAAAAGCGTTTAGCCTGTACGATAACTATGACTGTTTGAAGCACTAAATAAGTTACTTAGTCATCCCTTTCATTCATGCTGATGGTTACAGCTTCCTTAAAACAACCTTCCTAGATTCATATTATTCGTTTTTCCAACTTAAGAAGAATTTTAGCTTTTCCATTAATGAATGATATACATAAGCCTCGTTTGTAAGATTAAATTCCCTTTCGCCCTAAGTATCCCGCCTAAAAATATATGCTTCTTCTTGACAAAATGTTTCGTTATAGGCCGCATCATTGATTTTTATGTATTCTACCAAATCGATCCCATTTGGTCATTTAGACATTCGATTTATGTCCTGCTCTCACAATTTTCGCACCATAACACGAATATCGTTATCAACACGTGTTCTAATTCTTTGGTAGACATTTATACTCCTAACGTCTGGTCACGTGAAAATATAATAATTTTCATAGGTGTTTAAGGTTAGCTATCTAACCTTATCAATTGCTTATATGCCAAATGTTTATTTGCATGCCTTTGATATGACTCATAGTGAACGTTATATAGGTACTCCTTTTATATTTTTATTTATATTTCATAAATATGTTCTTCAACTTCACACATCCTCTTCACATTGTTTTTGACACCGCTTTTACTATTATCGTTTTCTAAAATGCCTCTTCATTAAATTTTTTTACTATGCCTTTTTTCGTTTCATAAATACACAATAGACATCCTTTCAGAAAGCTATTTTTAGATTCAATTCAGTATTAAATCTTAAAATTAGTCAATATTTTATTTAAATCCATTTTAAATACGAAAATTTGTTAAATTGCTTAACTCTTAGGCGTTTTCCACATTTTATATTTTAGTAATTCCCGCTGGTATAACAAGAACAAATATTCACTTTTTACCATTCTTGTATTAGCAGAACATATAATTGTATGCTAAATTTCGGTCCCATTAGAACAGAAACTCCATTCAAAGTGCATATGGAAATGATGCAGTACAACAAGGAAGTCTTGGAAGGTGGTTTGCCACATTTGGGGTGAGGACTTCAATTTTAAAGACGAACAAAGAGGATTGTCCAATAAAGGTTAAGTCTAAATTATTAAGCCCCGTTTACACTGGTTCAACTTGAGGAATTCGTCAAGCGAATTCAATAGCGCATGGATGCGTTTACACCTATTCCTCATGTTGATTTCATTTGACGATTTCAATATTGAAAGCTCCTGTTTACATTGATTCCTTTTCGTTGATATTTATCAAACGATTTAAAAGAATAAGCTAACGTCAGTCATTTAACTAATCTAGTTAACACAGACCAGGCGTACACAGCCGTAGCTATGGTGGGCAAGGATGGGCAATTGTCCACCTAAATATATTTTAGCCTTGCCTGTGTCAACTTGAAAAACGGGGGAAATATGCAACTACGCCAGAGTATACCGAGAAATTCTGTATTTAATTGTTGGTAACGGAGTAGGGTGCAAATCGATCCAGGAAAAGTTTACTTCAATATTTTTACAAAAATTTTACAGCTACAGGAATGAATGTCTAGGATTTTAGTTGCACAATTTGATGAAAAACATGTAAAAGTTAAAAGAAATCATGGCGACACCATAGAATTTCTTTTAATTATTTTCAATTAAATTTTTTATCGATTGAGCAAGATTTGGATAGTAATCAAAGGAATGTTTGCATAAATCAAATTCTAACAGTAAATTTCACGTGCAATATAGAAATTGTCATGACATTTGTGTTACATTCAGTGATGAATATTATTGTGAAATAGGTAGCAATTCCGTAAAAACATCAATGTTTGATTCTTGCAGGTTTAGTGATGCCATCAACAGTTAATACTGACCGGTCGGTTTTTTGGCTAGGAAATTTATATATACATATATATATATATATATATATATATATATATATCAGAGTTGGAATTGGGGCGATTTCTTAGGATCAAGCCCTGCCCATCCCAATTCAAAATACCAATTGTTCAGCCCAAGTCCGGCCCAAATTATTTTTCTTCTAACCCACTAATAGCTTCTGCCTTGTAGAGGCCCATAAGCAATATATTATGAATTTGATTGGATTGCCTAATGTGTTTATTAATGTGCGCATCCACTTAAGTCTGTCAACAATGCTAATTCAATTCTTTTGAAAATCAAATTGAAATGAAAGCTCCTGTTTACATTGGTTCCTTTTTCGGTTGATACTTATCAAACGATTTAAAAGAATAAGCTAACGTCAGTCATTTACTAATCTAGTTAACACAGACCAGGCGTACACAGCCGTAGCTATGGTGGGCAAGGATGGGCAATTGTCCACCTAAATATATTTTAGCCTTGCCTGTGTCAACTTGAAAAACGGGGGAAATATGCAACTACGCCAGAGTATACCGAGAAATTCTGTATTTAATTGTTGGTAACGGAGTAGGGTGCAAATCGATCCAGGAAAAGTTTACTTCAATATTTTTACAAAAATTTTACAGCTACAGGAATGAATGTCTAGGATTTTAGTTGCACAATTTGATGAAAAACATGTAAAAGTTAAAAGAAATCATGGCGACACCATAGAATTTCTTTTAATTATTTTCAATTAAATTTTTTATCGATTGAGCAAGATTTGGATAGTAATCAAAGGAATGTTTGCATAAATCAAATTCTAACAGTAAATTTCACGTGCAATATAGAAATTGTCATGACATTTGTGTTACATTCAGTGATGAATATTATTGTGAAATAGGTAGCAATTCCGTAAAAACATCAATGTTTGATTCTTGCAGGTTTAGTGATGCCATCAACAGTTAATACTGACCGGTCGGTTTTTTGGCTAGGAAATTTATATATACATATATATATATATATATATATATATATATATATCAGAGTTGGAATTGGGGCGATTTCTTAGGATCAAGCCCTGCCCATCCCAATTCAAAATACCAATTGTTCAGCCCAAGTCCGGCCCAAATTATTTTTCTTCTAACCCACTAATAGCTTCTGCCTTGTAGAGGCCCATAAGCAATATATTATGAATTTGATTGGATTGCCTAATGTGTTTATTAATGTGCGCATCCACTTAAGTCTGTCAACAATGCTAATTCAATTCTTTTGAAAATCAAATTGAATTGTTAACCTTAAGACAATAAACGTGTAATACAGGGTCGTAGGCCTGAGGTTCAACAATTCCTGGAACAGATGTGTGCCCCTCTTGTAAATGTTTGCATTGCTACCCAATACCAAATAATATTGAGTGTGAATTTTCACAAATGTTACCAACGAAGACAAAAATTTTCTATTGTTTCAAATTTGTGCATAGATTACTCTTAAATCGTTTAGAATTTTTTTACTTTTATTGCTTTCTTCTTAAAATTGGTAAACGCTTTTATCTCACAAAATAATAAAATCTCAAAAATCAAAGGTCCCCAACGTAAATAAGGTGCACCTCTTCTTTTTATAAATTATAGTCCTTATATGTTAATTTCTTGCTTAGACGTTTTCGGAATCTTACAAAAATGTTGCCATGGATAGTATTGTAGGTGATGTGAAAAATACTAATAACAATTCCAAATCGTCAAGAAATGAAATACAAAACAAAATATGGAACATTTACAAATAATCACATGCAGTAATAATTAATTTGGGTTATGGCGATATCGGTTTCAATTAAGAGTAACCAGAATTATATAATTTATTACGTGTAGAAAAAATTTTAATGTCAATTTTAATGTTTTTCAATCTATTTATTTGTTTTATGCATTTTGAAGAATGGCGTAAGCACCTGGAATTTCACTACAAACACTGATAGCTAATTGATAGCGCAATTTAGTTGCACTTTTCCTGAGAATTTTTTGGTTTATATCTGTGTAGGGTATGTTGGCATATTTGAAATGACATAATACTATGGTATGAATTATTTGAATTTTCGCTTTAGTTGTAAGTTTTTGAGAAACTAGTCTCGAAGCTTGCAGGTGGCGATACACAGTGAACTCGATGGCAAGGAATTCAGCTTGTGCTTTTAAATTTTTGGCACGTCGTTTCATCTTTTCTCTTTGAAAAAGTGTATGTTTAATTTTTTTTGAATTTAAGTAGCTTTGTTTTCTGATTCGGAGGAAGTTTCCTTATGTTAGGTGCTAACATATTGAACAAGAGAATTCATTTATCTAGCAAAGTCAAAAGCAACCGGCCGATATGCGATAGTGATCTGGAAGTTTTCTTATCAGCTCCATGTTGCTAATTGTAGATTATTTTATTATTCGCAGTAATACTTAAAAAGTACCAAAATACCTATTTCCATTTTATTAATGAATGATTTAATACTTGATTTCAACTGAATTCTAATTTTAACAAATTACTAAATAGAACATAAATAATTTTTAAATTTTATATTCTAAGTTAATAAAAATTTAAAACCCAAATAAAAATAAAATTTAAGGATCATTTTAGTGAAAATGAATTATAGAAATAATTATTATAGCCTAACAATACGGACTTTTTGAATATTACAATTCAACACAAATACAAAATATATTTATCGAAAAATCACAATACTAAAACAAAATCCGTTCTAAATAAAAGTCTGCATGTCTTTAAAGGGCTTGTCTGAAGCACTTCATCTTCCTCATGGTCTCCATCATAAACTGAGAGATGCTTCTCTTCCAGATACCTTCCTGCATTGGATGGGTGCAGTTGATTGTAAAGCGATAGCGTCCATTTATACACAGCTTTGAATCGAATTTCAAATTCTGTAAATAGTGCGTATGGAAATCGTGATTTTCCAATTCCTTGAAAATGCACTTTTTTTGAAGCCGAGAAAACAGTTTTGTTCTTCCAAATTTATTAATGCAAACAAATTTTTGGCAAACAGCGGCCTGAATCGAAATTAATCCAGGTGCCACTGCTTTTATAGCGAAGACTGTTTGTGGATCTTCAGCATCGTACGTCAAGATTAGTTTTTTTCTTAAGGCGTCAGCAGCAAATAACAACCCATATTGAGCGCTTCTAATCTGTTTGAGATGATTCGCGTTATTGATGAAGTACAGCGCGTTCTTACAACTATTTCCAGACAGTGACGCACCCGAATATGGCAAAAGACAGAGTAAGAAGAGTGCATAGATTGCGACAGAATTCATTGCTAATGATTTCTGCTAAATTTTTCGAAGCCTTATATAGAAAAGTGTTAATTACTGACGTCATTCTTCGTTGATTGAGGGCTCGTTAATTCTCGGCATGAAAAATTGCAAGCGGCAGGGGACCGGGGTGGAATAACACCTACCCGTGCATAAATTGACATTACGTAAATGATTTACTAATCATCACGCGCGTGTTCGCGTCTTGATTGACCCGAAAATAAAAAACGCGACTCTGTAATAAATCCTGAACACAAATTTTTTATATAATTGCTGAACTGTAATTTATAATTCACTTCTCACATTTTGTAGAATTTTTTGTTAACCAGTCGTAATTCTAGAAATTTCCAAATGGGGTGCGGCTTATAATTTAAATGTTTAAGATTTGCAGTGGTGCGGCCTTTTAACGAGATTCTTTCATTCAGGAATGAAAACATCATTTTGTTCATATTATTGATGAGTTAGAAAAGGGCGGCCAAGAGTAGCTTTGTAATGTGTTTTATGTCAAGATCTATTAACGACTCCATAGCTTTAGCCCCGTGGGCAATGCCTTGTATTGGATTCTTGGTATTAGTAGCATAATATCAAAATATCTATATATATATATATGTATACTGTATATACAAATGCAAGTTTTAAAACGAAAACTCTTAGACACAAAATTTGAAGGGTGCCCCAAGGTCGTATTAAGTAGGTCCTTGTTGCTCTGAAAAATTTTCACAAATGGTACCAATGAAGATAAAAATTTTCTAAATTGTTTTAAATTTGTGCATAGATTAAACTTAAATTGCTCAGAGATTTTTTGAACTTTTTGTTGGTTTCTTGAAGAAACTTTCTTCCTAGAATTGTTAAATGCTTTCATTTCACAAATTAATCAAATAATCGCAAAAATCAGAGTGCACAATGTAAATGAATTATGTTTCCTCTTTATATAAATGAATTTTAATCTTTTTTTTAGACTTTTATGGAAAACATATAAAAATGATGCCATTTATAGTAGTGTGATGTTAAGAGAGATAATGGCGATTGTTAGCATAACTAACTTGCCCTTACTGGGCAAGGCTAAACTTAACTGCCTGAAATCAATTAATGTAATTAGCCATTTACAAGTAAGCAAACCTTAAAAAAGAGAACCACAGCACGATCATTAATATTTTGCTACTCTTCTATTTAAACATTTCTATATGAAAATGAAATTTGTGTTATTTTAATGTTTATAGGTATTTTTACACGTTCTTCAAAAACCTCAAGCTTTTCTGTTATGTTTTACAACATTGTGCTAGTGTAAAGCCTAACTACGATAATTAGTTTCTAGTGGCATTATCAACAACAATAACTACTCTTATAGAGCCATTGAATTATTCTGAATTTAATAGCACAATTATTCGCAGCTTAATACAAGAACTATTATAGCCCTGAGGCATCATTTTCAGGAATAAAAAAGCACTGTTGAATACTTATTGATTATTAACATTCAACTAATAAAAGTAGGCCTGGTCTGGGTCTGGGGCTCCATGTTTGCAAATATTATGTTAGGATTTTCTGCTGTTCAAAATAACACGTAAACAACTGGAATTTCACTAAAAAAATTTTTTACAGGAATTTCATTTAAAATGTAAATTTCTTTCACTAGATCAATGTATGTAATGTTTTAGGGGAAAAATACCTTTCTGCATATCCAAGCAATATATCCCTTAAAATAAGAGGTAATAAATATAGATAATATGTTTGTATTAATTTTTAAATGTATTCTTGCAACAGGCGCTAAACATACTTAGGTGGCCTGAATACCAGAACATAAAAAATATAAAAATTTAGAGTCATTATAATAATAATACTGTTTATTGAAGTAATCATCTTTTACAAATTATATCAACTTACATCAGCACAAAGCAAGAGGGAGTTTTCAGAAACGCTCTATGCTTGTAGCAGACAAAATTTTGATTTTAGAATTATTGCACCAGCCAACAAGCTGATTAAACTTAAAGAATTCATTTTGTCATTTGCAAAGGTTAAGTTTTCAAGTGAATTTTTTCTTGTGTTTCAAATACCAATTAAAACATAAGGCCCTAGCCCGATCTGGCCCAAATTGCTGTGCCGAAAATTTGTCCCAGGCCCAGCCCAACCCAACTTTAGGCTCAGCCCAATTCCATATATATATATATATATATAATATA
>CABFPE010000633.1:180959-194697 GCA_900660155.1 Hofstenia miamia | reverse complement strand
TATATATATATATATATATATATATATATATGGCTTATGTTGTTTTAATCTTGCACATGGCAATACGTGACCTAAATTTCAAACTGGTAGGCCTATAAATATATTCTAGCAAAATACAATTTTGATATTTTCTATATATCAATTGTTTGCATAAATTTTTTTGTTGGGTTAGTTGGTATGTATTTGTATGATCGCATAAAACGATTTCATCTTTATTTATAGATATTATAGATGACCATTCATTAATAATAATAATTTTTAAATAGTTGCAATTGCAATCTGCCATTATGTATTTCTTTAGTTTGGTTAGCTCAAGTAAAGGTCAATAAAATGATGTATGTATTTAAATTTAAACTTACTCAAAATTCATATTTTGACTTGCGTAAATCATGTAAATGTCCATATTTATATTTCGACTATTCAACTAAGTTTTTTTATGTGCGAAAAATGAAATTTAAGAAATTTTAATATTGATGAATATTCTGTTTATTGAAGCACTTGTCGTTCACAATTTTGAAAAAATTCTATAATTTAGTCGTTTTTTGCCTATTAATACGAAAGAAAAAATAGAAACTTTGAGGTTAGAGGAATTCAAAAGCGTCAAAAGGAAAGTTGAACACAAAATAGATCGAAAATATATTCCGTTTCTCTCCTCCGTGCGCTTTCGTTTTCAATTTAGTGGGTAGGAATCTATTGAAATCGTCAAACGAATTCAACATGAACAAATGTAAACGCGACAATACGCTATTGAATTCGCTTGACGAATTCCTCAAGTTGAGCCAGTGTAAACGGGGCTTTAGAACCTGTTGTGACAGAAAATTGAATCATAACCTGTATTGAGGTCGCAATAGACTTCAGCGTAACTCAATGAACTGTATTACGTGAATGGAAGAAGATTGGAAAGTTCTTAGTCGTAGTAAAACGTGTAAAACACAAAGTGTCTCAAAAGATATTTGTAATTAACAGTATCCATTTTTGTCGTTGAAATTGTAATTCTATTAACCTTTAAACAGCTCTGTTTATAACAGGACAGGTAAGTAACTCAAATCAACTAACTCTTCTAAAAACGCGCAGTAAGGATGTTGACGCTTTAATTAAGCTCGCGTAGTTAATTGAGTAAACTAAGTTAATGTGATCAGATAATAAAGTATTATTTGCTGATTTGTTTGAGCAAAGACTGGACAATGTGCAAGAGTTAGTCGTCGTTTTATTCACCTTAAGTGATTTCATTTCTTATCTTGGTTTTGTTCATATCAACCCTTATCGTGGTTAAATACATCACGATTTGATGACCATATATTCAACAACTGCGTATGCGAATTTTTACCTAATCAACGCTGTTGACTCTATTGTAGATCTTCTAGACGAATTTGGTACGTAACTAACTTGATAATTCAAACATAGATTTTTTCACACGAAGTTGTCATCTGCACGCTTTCAAACGTAGTATATGTTAAGTATTATCTCTTCAAATTACAAAGATTTTACCTAGATCATTGCTTTAAAAGTGTGAAGATATTTTGATCCAACCCAACCAAATGTGTATTGAGTTTAAATGCACCTGACCCAACTCACGTTTGTGTGGAAATGTGACCCAAACATGCTCTAACTCAAGGCCTACTTGCCCAACTACAATTTCAATATTTCTACAAGTCTTTGCTTCGTGACAATTATTACTAAACATGATTGAAAAGAAATCGTAAAAATAGAAAAATAGTTCTGAAAAATAAATATTTTTATACTAAAATCTAAAAAAATTCACGCCACCAATTTATCCCTGTATCTTTTCTGTAATCGTACATGTATAGTATCTTTCAATTACCCAATCATGATCCAACAGTTGGCCCAACCAGTTCCAACCTAAAAATGTAATAAGAAATATGAACTAGCCCATTTACCGACATGTTAGCAATATGATTTTTTGTAGTTTTATTGGCTTTCTGAGTCTTTGTGCTGGGGATTGTGCTATGACTGTCTTGACTAAACCGACCTTAAATTCCAAAAGGTAGCAAAATTGTAAAACACTAACTAAATTGTGATTTTTAAGAGCTGTTACAAACGCATTGTTTGATAAGGCTAAATTTATTTCAACAACGTCTGAAACTATATATTTTTGCTGGACTTGGACCATACATTAGGAAACTGAAATCAAATATTTCCAAAATATTTTTTTACATTTTTGGGCAAAATAAAAATTATTCCAAGGGACCAAGGAATTTCAGGGGAATGGGAGCGAATCCAATGGCACAAA
Source organism: Hofstenia miamia (assembly GCA_900660155.1). NCBI lineage: Eukaryota > Metazoa > Xenacoelomorpha > Acoela > Hofsteniidae > Hofstenia > Hofstenia miamia. The sequence goes on along the minus strand of CABFPE010000633.1, from coordinate 192,446 downwards.
ATGTGACCAATAAAATTGTGATCCCACAGAACCATTTCAATTTCGATTGCGAATGGTAATGGTGCTGTATAGAAATTTCTTATACAAATGTTAATTATAAAGATTCATACTTGAAGAAGAAATATCATTGGAATGTATTAGATTGTGTCTGTATTTCACTTTCAGTAAATTATTTATTAATTCAATGTAAAGGAATCCGCAAAAACATTTTTTTCTTCCTTTTATCGCAAGTAATTTTAAAAAAATTGAACCTTGGGATTTTTTAGAAAATCAAGATTTTGGTCACTGACTGATTCTCATATTAGGGCCCTGTGAGGTCAAGAATTTTAGCTCGAGTGAGCCAGGGCTTTTCGTGGTGACTGGAGCGAAATCAATATCTGTAGCTCAAGCTAAAATCTGAATCTAATTGAAAACCATCACACATATTAAATTAAATTTTCAAAAAAACCAACCAAGTAGCCCTGTAGTAATCAGGTTAGATGAATTCCACTTAATGGGCATATCATCATTTTAGTTACAATATTTTTTATTGGCTTTCGCAAAAATTAACGTCTCCGCGTTTGTTACTGAAAGAGTGTGTGTATTCACTAGTGACAAAGCTTCCAGTACTGCCGGTTCTCTTTGATTCTACATTTGTAGAATAACTAACCAATATTGCTATGCATTTAAACATTTTGATCTTGATTCATCTGTGGACGTTTTCAAAGTCAGAAACAATTGTGGCCATTGTAAGCGAATGTAAATGCAACTTTAAGATTCTGATGTAATATCCCAATGAATAGTTCAAAGGATAAAAATTTCTTAGAAACTTTCAGTATAAGGATTATTTGTAAACCCAGCAGGTTGTCGAGCAAGCTCGTGTCTGCAGGCTCGAGTGCAAACAATTGGCTCAAGCTAGAGTAGGTTCGCCAATTAGCCGTTTACATGTAAGCAAACCTTAAGAAAAGAGAACCACAGCACGATCATTAATATTTTGCTACTCTTCTTTTTAAACATTTCCATATAAAACCATAATTTGCGTTTTTTTAAAAAGCAATTATTTAAATTGAAACAATTAATTCTCAGTCAATTTAAAAAATGTTTTTACGAAATTTCGACTGTTTCATTTAGATTAACAATACACTGTAATAGTCTCGCCAAATCACTAATTTTTATTATCAATATATACAAATATTAAGCTCTTTTAAAAACGGTTCAAAAGTAGGTGCGCACTTAAATGTTGTCGTTTTCGCTGTCACTATCATCCTTTGTTAGTGAAATATGGCATAGTTTTGCAGTCCTCACAATACGTTTTATCTAAGCTATAGTCAGTGAGTAACAGAAATATTTGAATCGGGAACATTTCATTAGCTCTTTTGACGATAATAATTGTACGCAAACATGTAGTAGATTGATCTTTCGAAATTAATTTTAATTCGGTTTTTTAAAGTAATTAATGGGGATGAAAATCAATTTTTTAAAAATTTTTCTTTTTTGCATTTGATATGAACTTGATATGCAGCATGTTTTAATGTGATTTTAAGCTGTAAAAAATTTACTTTTTCTTAAAAATTAATGAAATTTCAACTTATATAGCCGTATGCAGCCAGGACTTAAATTAAAGTCTTTTCAGATATCTCAGTGAACTATGATTTTATTACTGTTATCCACCCCTTGGCGTTACTCCGCTTTTGGGAAAAAAATTGGTAACCCAAAAAACATTAGACGTCCTGACAATATTTTTATAGTGTAAGTCCTAGTCGTATCCTTATTTGACAAAATGAGGGTGATTTGAGCACTGTATCTTTTTTTCTCAAAAGTCTTAAAAAGACATTATTTGGTTGGTATCGAAGCGCTAACTTGCCAAATTAATTTTTTTAACTAATATTTATGTAATTTTAGCTAGAATCAGTCTTGTGGTATAACATTTAGGAGAATTGGGCTGAATTTAAAAAACTTTTCATTCCCCACTAGCTTCCTTAATTGCCGAATAACTCTTTTTTATTACACAGCTATTTGGAAAACAAAGTCGGAGCAGTGCAAGGCACAAAAAACCTAAATGAAGGATGTCGACTTGTTTCAAAATTTTGGCAGAAAACTATAAATTTCCTGAATATGTGACAAAAAATCATAAATCGAACTCAGCTTCTTCGAAATATTAAATTAAAGAAGATCTGCATATATATGTAGCACGAACAACCGAGCTGCAACTAAACCCAATGAAGAATTACATGTTTTTTTAATGACAAGCGGGTCTGGTTGGGTTTAACAATTTTCAATAGTTTTGTTCCAAAGTATTACTCTACTGAAATGAACTTAATCTTTTAATTTGTATACAGGGTATTATTCGGTTAACACTCAGCAACTGTAGTTTACCTGGATATTTGAATCATATGATTAAGAATGTGTTCATAAATTTGCAATATGAAACGTGTTTACACAACCTAATGCATATTGTTAAGGAACTATATGATTCAACTGTTTACAATGCCGTTGGTAATTGTTTGTTCTAAGCTAACGCGGCAATATGCGAATGTTGAGTCTATGTGTGCTAGGCATGATTGGACTACAAATATTGACTTCTGATATTAGTCAGTTTGCAAAGCGCTACATATTTTCAATATTGACTAAAGAAGTGTTGCCTGCCTTTTGCTTGAGCTGGTTTGTTTTTGCATTAGGAACTCAAACAAATATGTTATCTTTTGTTATTGCCAATGTATGTCGAAATTGATAGAATAGAAAACATGTCCGTTTTGAAAGATGATAAAAAATTTTTGTTTTAAAAAAATTGTTTCAACTCGTAAACTTAATCCGAAGTGGTTTCAAACCTAATAAGTATAAGAGCAGTTTCAACGCTTAATTTTATCAATTCATTATTCAATCGGTTTATTTCGTTTGACTGTTCTAGACGAAGAATGATTTAAATTGCTTTGAACTATATTCCAAGCAGACTTTTCAGTCAAAGAGCTACCGCGATCTGTCGACCTGGCACTTCTCAAAGAGCCGAATTGAAAGACTCTGTTCCAACTTTGTGGTGAACTCACCTTGTTATTCTGGTCCTGTATATTAAAAAAAGTGTTGATCAACTTAAGAACTTCGAAGCTGCTGTGGAGTTATAACAACGTATTGCACAGTAGCAGTCAAACTCTAGGTCAATGATTTCAATCAAATGATTTAAATTCACCAATGCTGATCATGTTGAATATTTAGCGTTAGCCTGATTACAATTTCTCTTCACATTGTATTTAGGATGCAGAAATATTTAGGAGGGGGCAATGTAAAAATATTAACTAATTTCTGTATGCAATTTTCATTGCACCATTTTAGTGAATATTTTTAATTTAGGGTGCGGACTCCTTCCGTGGTAATTCAGCGTTGCATAATACTGAATCAATACAATTCACGTCTAATTTTTAGTCAATAAATACATGTGCGTCAGTTGTTTTAGGGTTGTAGCTGTGACGCCTAATCGATTTTTAGATCTCTCACAGCAAGTAAAATTTTAGTCATTTTCAAGGAGCATTGAAGGTTCGTGAATCGCAATTTTATTTGAAAAATTTTTATTAAAACACTATGCATAATTGCTTAAAAATATGATTTTTCTTGACTTTCTTGTACGTGTTTATTATTATTATGGGAATTGTAGTTCTCGAGACTAACCATAGCCTACTATATAGTTGTAGTGTGTAATGCAGAGGGCAATAGACTACTTAAAAACAGAGACATAACGCTTGTTACTGTGACTTTATTTTCGTTTTCAATAGCAACTCTCCATAATATTTAAATAGATAATTAAACTAATCAAAGTACAGCTTTCATTGTTTACTTTATCTCCTTGGCTGATACACTTCTTATAGTCCAATCCAGAAATTTTGACTATATTTTAACTGAAATAGTGTAACTATAGGAAGAAAGGTTGACTAAGGGCTTGGTGCATATATATTAGAGGCCTGTGGGATCGTAGCTCAAAACGGGACCAAAAACCAGTTTGGAACCGGAGCCAGGTTGTCAAATTTTTCACAATCTATTTTAGTTTGATATACCGGTTTCTAAAGTAGCATACACACATTTTTCATAACTTCATTATCACCCAAATTTTGATTAGTTATGAACAAAGTTGTCGCACACAGATGGAAAATAAAATATTGATAATAAAAACAATATATGTACATATATGTATATAGTATGTACATTATGTATGCCGCAATTCTCTTATGTATCATATTTCTTGAACAAATAAATTTTTCCTTAAAAATTCATGGAATAAAAATCACAGTACAAGTTTTTGTTGTTAAACACAGAAATAAAGCCCCGTTTACACGATAAGTTTCCCCTTATGAGTTTATATTTTTACCCACAAAGCTTACCAATATTTTCTGAGTTCGCAAGTTTTCCCTTAATAGTAATTATCTCTGGCAAATTTGCGTTTACACGAAAAGTATCCCCTTACATAAGGCGAAGTCATAAGGGAAAACTTATCGTGTCAACGGTGCGGTACTTAAACACCCCGTCGTTGGGCTTGACTCCATAATACATCAAATGTGGTAGAGAAAGTTTTTAGTAGTACAAAGTAACATAACAAAAAGCGATAATCCATGGACTCCACCGCTAGAAGAAACTTTTTTAAACAATAAGTTTTCACGTTGGGATATAGAAATCGTTGAGCGCATTATTGTTTAAGAAAAAATGGTCTACAAAATCATTGTACAACACATGCGTACATTATTTATGTGTCACTACATCAATATGTACATAATGTAGGGCTTTATTTTTTAAGTCTATAGATTATGTATAAATATTTTTCCGCCTATAATGAACAATGTTTCAACTTGCATATGAACAACAATTTTGAGAAAGGTTGTTTGCGCTAAATTACGGGGAGGGGTAAAGTGAGGTGAATACATAGATTTTTCGGGTGAAGGTAAACTTTGAGTTCATTTTATATGAACACTTGGTGGAAAGTAAATCAAATAGCTATGCAAATAATAAACCGCTTCAACTCAATTGCAGACAAGTTATTAGTTCTGGTTACTACCAAAGTGTTTTGTTAAATATCGAGTAGATGCTGTTGTAAACAATATCTGCAGAACACATGCGTAAACGGGGCTCTTAGTGTTGTGTAAATAATACGCAATTCTCAGTTTTGTACACGATTTACTATTGACTACGAAATGACGACAACTGAAGAACCACGGGCAAAGATTCCGAGAACTATTAATGGCAGCAAGGTAATTATTGATATTTTATCATTAATATTTACATGTATTTCAACAAAATATAATCCAATCGTCTTCTCTAATGTTCAATACTGCGATTTACAGTTACTCTATCTAAAATCCATACATCACAATTTAAACCTTGTCCTACCAAAATATTTTTTAACAAAACCCCTAGCCCTCAACAAGTAAGATCCATCACTGTGAAGGTTTGGGCCCCCACTAGAATTTAGCAAGCTAGGGACTGATCCCTCTCATCCCCGAACCCATTCGTGTACAAATATGTATTGTAAGAGCTAATAAAAAGCTTCTGGTGTTGCTGACGTCTTTATCGTAGTATTTATAAACATCAATTAACAGAACAAAGGTTCATAGCTGGAATTTCCCCCAAAGCGATCTTGATTTTCAAGAACATATAGACAGTGGCGCGTTTAGGGGGGGGGGCGACCGCCTCCCCTCCCTTTTGGGGCCAACTGCGAACATTTAAAAAAAATGTTGCCTTTTCCTTAAAATTTAAAATAGTTCACGTTAATTCAAGATGTTATCAATCGATTTGCTGCTAAAACCAGACGATTGCATTTTGTATAAGCTTATTTTTGTTCAAAAAACATTTTTTTGCAATTTTTTTCTGTAAAAATGGGTGTCAGCCCCCGTTTTAAAAATCCTAAACGCGCCATTGCATATAGATACCAATTTCTCCAATGTATATACGCCCCCTCGCTATATTTTTGAATCTGGCTTTTGTTGCCTCTCGTTATTTGCGATTTCCTGTTGGTGATGCAGACTTCTACTTGTGGGTAGGATCAGCTCAAATGCAGTTTTTTGTGATCTTACACACAAGAGTTAATTGATGGTCAAAAAGACATGTTGCAAGCGTAGAACTCCATAGAAAGTGTTTCGTTATGTACGTTCCAAAATTACACGAAGGCTCTGTTAGATCCAATACGTTTCTCCAACCCTGACCAATAAGTGTCTGTAGCAGGGTGGCAAACGGGTCAACCCAACCCTGCGGATTGGGTGAAAGCAAAGTTGGGTCGGGTTGGGTCGTGCGTCAAAATATGTGACCCGTTTGCCACCCTGGTCTATAGTATCCGATTAGCTGATTATTTTACTATCTAGATATTTTCTAGGCGAAACGTATTTTCCCAATCAAACCAAAGACGAGCTGTATTACTATGGACGATATGCGCCCCACGTATGTTTATTAAAATATCGCAAATTACAACCAGTCGATTTTGTTTAGATTTTATGAAGTTTAAGTTAATTGATTGTTATATTCACTGCGTATGCGTATCACGCGATTTAATTAAGCTATGGGGGAAATAGGTCCCACTGGTAAATCATTTGTTTTATGTGTGTGCATGTGCGGTCACTACCTGAGAAAGTCCAATCATATTCTCTCTATTTTAGTAACACCCTCTTTATCATCTCCACTCAAATTGTCTTTCAGTTTTTTGAATTTGTTTTCTCAATGTTTGGTTTTTCATATTCAACTGTATATATAAATAGTTAGCAATTTATTTATTTTAAAAGTTTACTCTTTGGTCTTTAGGAACCTGAAGAATCGCGTATGTATCTTTTTAATTACCAGTGAAGACTTCCAAGTTCAACTGCTTATCTGTTATTACAAATTGCAATAAATATTTTTTTCTTTTTCAATCGCTGTGCATAGACTATACAACTTGTTGTAAAATTATTTTACTCAAAATGGGAAGGTGCTTTTCGAAAAGTTATTCTTAAATATCGCATTTATCTGGAAATGTGTAATACATTATTTATTCGAAAGCTGCTAAAAAAATTGTAATACATTGTAAGTAAATCTTTACAATTTGATCCAACTAACCATTTTAAATGCTTTGATGTGATTTGCTATTGTTACATGAATTACTTTTTAAATTTCGGAAAATTGTTCCAAGATCACACACTGAGTCAATTTTGAGCATTGCATTAGATATATTAGCCAGTGTTAGAAAAAATCCCATTTAAATTTAAAAAAAAATCAAAAAATCGGATTTTTTTATTTAAATTGGATTTTTTATTTAAATCGGATATTTTTATCTAAATTTCAATTTTACCGAATCTTCCACGGCAGTAAATATTAGAAATACTTTTGATATTACTACTTTTAAAATACAATGATTTAATCAGTTTTAAATAAACATGCGAAACAATAAATTCAGAGCTTGCCAATTTATTCCAATACCAGTGCAATGACTTGAAAACAATACACTACTTGTATGTCTTTTAGTGTACTTGATTTAAATCAATAATTGAACTAATAATTTGCTTTAATTTAAATCATGATTTAAATCTGATTAAAATTAATGATTTAAATCGAGTGATTTAAATCGGTCAACACTGATATTAGCGCCTATAACTTGAACGTTGTTAATCTGATTCTTATTATTGTTGCAAACTACACTTCTTATAGTATATTCTTAAATGTTATATATACAGATCAAAGTTAGCTTATTCTTATTTTTATCTTTTCGTTCTCATAGTTTATCGTAGTAAATTATATATATATATATATATATAGATATATATATTCTATACTCGAGTACACATTCTCCTTTTGTTTTGCGTATGAAATTTTGCCGGCCTTGGCACAACTCCTCGATCACTGCCTGAGTTTCATGCATTTATTTTTTACGATTAATTTCAAGGTCAAATATTAATATTTTGTTGCCTAGCAAATATTTACTTAATTATACGCATGAGTTTATGACGCAAGTCAGTTTATAGAAAATAGTGAACAAGAAGTTTCTTCCTCCGCCTACCCCAAGTAGTGTCGGAGTACTTCATTCATTGCTGTGTGCAATCTCATTAAAGCATATGTCCCGTACATGGTATTAACGATTATTTCAAAGAAATGTATTTCATTATTTCCTTTTACGAATCGCATAACGTCATTTCCGTGGAAATTGAACCGTATAATATTTTCTGCACTGCTGACAAATGTTTTTTAATCGTGTAATCGATATAATAAAAAATTACTTTGTGAATATCTTAGCAATTTGCATTTAACATATTTTGCATGAAGCTTGCAGGAAGTCCCGCTTATTTGCCTTGATATTGATGATACCACGATTTTTCCTTGTTAAATGCAACGTAATGTTAGCATGAAAAATATATTGCTGGCATTTTTGTTTGATGGCTGATTCACGGCAGTGTAGTATATTATGATCATATTTATTATCATACGATATTTACATTAGATAAACCACTATTGAGAGATTTACGTATCGACGCTTCCTGTTAATATTCTATTATAGGTCAAATGCAGTTTTTTGTTCTTGCATCAATCATGTGTGATCTAAAAGATTTCAATATTTGTTAGACACATATGTTTAAGTACGCGAATTTACATATCACCCATGCTAATATTTTTAGCATCAAATCCGTTTAAGTACTTAATACCAAAGAAATTATGTATGATTTCTTTCCGATCCTGTGAAAAGGCATATAGGAGTCAATCCAATTATCGAACAAATTTTATTCGACGTCTGTCCATTCAAGATATTTGACAGCGTAGTTAATTTCCATTTGGAAACTTATCAACATGCATGACGCTTCAATTAATTATTAACTAATTAAACGTTTCGTCGATTTAACAAAATAATACATAATGCTGGGGATTGTAAGCAGTCGTTCAACTATTTCCTATATTCTCCAAGAAAACTAAAATCTGTTATTGATAAAACTATCGTGTGTATCTCTATTGCTAGGAGCTCTAACATTTGTTATTTCGCCATAATTAGCATTAAGAGGTCTATTAATCATTATCTCATTGTTAATTGAAGTTTCTGTATATAGAAGGTTATGAGGGGCACCACTGTGTAATCACTTGTTTCATGACGGATCCCAATAGAAGATTGTAAATGAGAATTTGGTGAAAATATTGTTTAATTTGTAGACACCCGCCCATCTTGCCGACAATTAGGGTTAATGGCGTTTGGTTGTTATAGCAGCTAGCCCCCAATCCATTTGGAATTTTTTTAAAGTTAGGTTTTGTAGTTTTGCTGACGCAATCAGTGTTTTAATTTTCATGAAAAATTTGCTGCACAACGTCATTTGAAGGGTTGGCTTCAATATAATCTAGTTAAAAGTTTTTAGATAGGGTAGTGCAGGGTTCTCAAGTCCTTGATGGCGAAAGTGACGTTTGGTAATCATACCGATAGATAGTGTTGATGTGTATCCATTGCCTAATTTCCATATGATCAAACAATTAAAAATATACGATTTTCATTGTAGTGAAGGCCACCATGCAAATTGTGCGGAAATTTTCTTATGGATGTTTTTCAATGAATTGTTTAATAAATATAAAAGTGTCTCTGGGGCTCCACACGGAGCACTTTGAGAACCCTTGGAGCACTGCAAACCTGCGATTCTTAGTCTATTTTTAAATGTTAGTTTATTCTTAATTTTGTCTTTTCGTTCTCGTATTTAATCACTGCTACATCCGTATTGGTAAATTGTATAGATACGAGTACACATTCTCCTTTTGAATTAGTACACATTCTCCTTTTGAATTGCATATGAAAACAAAAGTTTGTTTGCCGGGATTGACACAACTCGTCCATCTCTGTTTGAATTCCATGCAGTTATATTATATCATTAATTTCAAGATCAAGTTGATCATACTGAATCTTTCTTTATAAATCGATTCGGTGAAAAATAAATACTTTAGCTTAAGCTTCGGATTCAGCTCTGAAGCCTTGAATTTATCTTATCAAATGGAATCTGCGATCATTATCACCTTTTATTAAGAAAGCAGTAAAACTCATTTTGCTGCTGTGCGTGGTTTGTAATAGAGATGATGAGTGCGGTGCGATAATACCGCGCAATGCCGCGGTAGCGATTTACATAATTGCGCTGGTTGGCGGTAGAATTAAAGCAACTTGATGTGGCATAAAAGTTTTACAGATAACGTATTTTGTTTTAAGATTTAATGTCTCTAGGTATTTCTCAAAAAAATGTTTTTGAAGCAAAATTACTAGTTTCACATACATAATATTAATAGTACTTTTTGCATATTTCATGAAAAATTGGATACTACTCTACTAATTCAAACCCATAAAAATCAAATTTAGAAATATATATCTTTTCTTATGAGAATAAAAATCGATATTCTTACGGTATACCGCGGTAAAATTTCATTTTTTGCTGTGGTTAGCGGTAAAAAGACGCACATTGCGGTGGTTAGATGTGAAGTTTTTTTTCTCTGCGGTGGAATTAATTTTGCAAAACCTGTACCGCACTCAGCTAGTTCTTAAGCTTTGTTTCTTGCTGAAATCGCGACTTGAGGAAATTTTTCTAAGCTTTTTTAGCTTCAAAATTTTAATTTTCCGTTTTCAGCTTACTTAACATATTTTTTTTTACAAAATTTGACACATTTTTTAAAAAATTTTCATATGCCAAATGTAGATGCATTACATTAACGTCATCTATTTACGTATTTTGTGTACTTTGCTCTATGTTGTGTTGACTTTAGAGATATAAGCGTGCATTATTCATTGAATTGTTACTGTAACAAACTATAGAGCAATGTCATTTTTTTGTTTTTGTCTTCGCAACCCATATCGTGGTAAATTTTATTTTATATGCTTATCCATTTCTAAAAATATTTTCTATATTTAACATTTCGGTGATTTTAATTAATCTCCACAAATAATTACTATAGTACTTAAATCCTCACTACAGCGGCAAATGCATATAATCGTGGTAATAAATTTCAATGAGTATAGCTTAACCATGCATATACTATATAGGGATGTCGCATAAGTCTTTTCCGAAAATATTTTTTGATGAAATAATAGTTTTATAAGTTTTTCTCTGAATCTCTTTTGACAAAATAATGGTATAGTCACTCGACTTAGATTGCATAGTATTGATTAATAAATTCGATTTACTCAACAATGAACTTAAGCCAAGAAAACGTACGTGCAATTATGTTTTACAACTGGAAGAGAAGATTAAATTCTGAAAAGATGGCAGCAGAGATGTGTGAAATTCTAGGCTTTAATGTTGTGACATCAAGAACATGGATCACGAAATTTGAGAGTGGAAATGAGAAGCTGCAAGATGCCGAACGTTCTGCCCGCCCGTCAAACGATTTCTTAAATGAGGAAATTTAAGAATTCATTAGAAAAGACAAGCATGCGTCATCCCGATAAATAGCAGAAGTGTTAGACGTACACCACAGCACTATTTGTAGACACTTACAAGATATTGGAAAAGAATAATAATAAATGTTCAAATATTGTTTGTTCAAATATATGTTTATTACCTA